>JBAMJV010004048.1:0-151729 GCA_037951105.1 Echinarachnius parma
ACGTAGCTAGCGCGGGTCACGTAGGGGTCATGCATACCGATCTGGCACTCCGTGAAATCTGAGCTACATGTAATTATATATTCTTTCTTTTTGAGATCTTTTTCCGTGACATACGTTAACAAAATGTCGGCTTCACAATACCTTTACGAGAATTAGCACTATATTGTTGTAATATTATGCTAAATCAGTTGAACTCCTTTATTGACCGATATATAGTTTAAATGGAGGGACGCATTCGTTTTTCATTCGTAGAATCCAAATTAAGAGGGCTGTTCGCTCTGATTTTTTTTTTGCGGGTTACATTGATCCCCATCCGTCAACTGAAAGCTGTTCAGACGTTTTGTTAAAGTGGACCTGTCCCTTTAACAGACGCCCGGCGGACAGAAATATTTTCAATCCGCTCGTCTGCAATTGTATGCGTATCTTGCCCGTTTCTTGTTTCTCGCAAATGCGTTCCTTGTCAGGCGATGTCCGGTGTTTTATCTGGTGGAACATTGTGTGCATGCAGCAATTTTCTATCCGCCGGGCATCCGTTTATGCTATCCGGTTATGTCCATGTGACAACACCTAATATAGCCCACACCAACATACCAAGAAATAATGCAAAGCAAGAAGACGAAGATGAGAACAGAAGTATGTTGGTCCATATTCATACAACCGTACTATCTTAGTTCCGTTCTAAGTCTATGCTGGGGCAACGTAAGCAACATACAGTTTTTTAAAGTTATACTATGATTATCTGGATAAACATTTTTTAAGTTAACCCTAAATTCCAAACAAAATCTCTAGTTGCATACTCCGCCCTGTTATCTACAATTAACTTGGAATTGAACTATATATATAGACAACACTTTGCTGGAAACTCGCCTTCAATTGGTGCAATATAATAACTTGTTTTAAATTTTAAAAAATGATTAATGATGATGATGCGACTGATAGCCCAAGAAAGATTACGAAGAGGAACCAGCTGACAATAAGCTATATTTATCCCATTAAAAGATTAAAGATAATTTAATATTGAAAATAAATGTTAGGCCCGTCTTTGGAGAAAGAAAGGGAAGCAATGCAATATAAATGTAATCAAAATAGAACTAGAGAAAATGATTCGCATACATTGATAGGCTAAATAATGTGAAGAGAAAAAGGCGGATCTATTTTTTCTCTATTTATTGTCACCGTAGTAACGGCAATATTGCGATGGGGTCAGGAACAACAGACAATTATAATAACTACACCACCCACACACACACACACACACACACACACACACCAACAACAAAAACACACACACGCACATACATACGCAAACGCACACATACACATACCTAGCTACGAACGCATAAACACACGCATATACATGATAATTGAACAGGATATTAATATTTCTACTCTTTATTAATTTCGATATCAGAAAAGGGACATCCATTCATTACCGAACAAAAGGACGTATAGTTCTACCAGTAATGGATGGAAGGTGAACTATTGTGCGAGGTTCGAATAATGATTAATCGTTTTTGTATGTCCTTGGTATTGTGAAGTCACAGACAATTCTAATATAATTATTCGCGCATAATAATGTAAAGTTTTGATAATGCATTGTTGTGACTCAGTAGCCGGGGTCACATACTATTATCTAGATAATAGTTATCTAGATAATTCACCTACGTATGTGACAAACATGCTACGAATTATCTAGATAATTAACCCCTGTGTGACATCGCCTTATATAATTTCACATGATGTTGATTCTTACATTGTTAATTAACATTTCACTTAGACAATAATACCAGTCTCTTATTTCATATTCTTTGGTAATTAAGATTTTTTAAATTTTGTATAAGCCCCAAGTAGAATACTTATTTATTCAATAATAACCCATTTATAGGCGGTTATATCTACTTAAAAAATGTATTAAGCAATCCCCGTTTTACAGCTGTCATAAAGTTTCCACCTTTTAACTATAAACACTGAAGTTATATGGACTGGAATGACAAAGCAGCTTTATTACAGCCTTCTTCCCCCTCCCTCCTTTCAATTATTTCAACATTTTATGTAAGCGGGAAGTCCCCACATGGTACACCAATTATAGTCACGTCACGTATAATACACGAATGTCTATGAATGGCTCCTGATTTCTGACTGCTGAGTCTACGTTAAAGGGATAGTTCAGTTTTGGTTTAGAGGGCGCTTCGAGAAAAACTCAGTGTACCATTTGAAAGTGTACCTTAAAGGGATAGTTGCAGTTCCGGTAAAGAGAGTACACTTTTGGTTAAACTGAATTTTAGTAACCCAAACCTACACCATTACATTACAAACTAATTGTTATAACTCTACCATGCTCAAAATGAATACAAAATTACTAATGACTAAGTAAAAAGCCTGTTATCATTCAAAAAGAGCCGTTCAAACTCAAGAGGTCGCTCTCTAAACACTCATCAGTTTCAACCATTTTAAATAAAATATTGTGCATGTGATGTTTTGTTAAAATAGTGATTAGATAGAGAGCTAATCAAATTTTTGAAAAGAGGAAGCATTTCAAACAAAAATTTAACGGCTGGTTCAAAATAATCGAATAATTGTGGGGCCCCACAATTATTACAAATGGTTATGTTTATGGATATTTCAGGCAATTCTGAACCGATTTTGATCAAATAAAGTTTATTCTGTTATTAAAATTGTATGCTCTTTCGAATTTGACACTCAGTTTTTCATTATCTCACAGCAAAAATTATTTTGTGTAGCGCCCTCTATACCATAACTCAACTATCCCTTTAATTTTAAAGACAGAATCAATTTTGTTTGATCCAAATCGGTTCTAAATTAGCTGAAAAAATCCATAAATATATCCCATCGAAATTCATGTTACGGACCAACTTTATTCAATGATTCAAGAAAATGTTTAAAAGTCCTAAACATTTTTGAAAATATACCAAAATAGCTTTAAAGTTGTTTGTGATGGTCTCTCTATTGAATAATTATTTTAACCAAACATCACATACACATATTTTGATACAAAACTGGTTGAAACTTGATTTGTCTGGAGGGCGCCCTGTTGTGTAAACGGCTGAATTTTGAATGGAAAACAGCCCTGTAACTTAACCGGTTATGTTTTACTACCATGCGAGCATTATTGAATAATAACCGATCGTTTTAAATGATAACTTACAAGTTTTAGTTACTAAACTTCTGTCTGACCAAGTGTACCATCCCTTTAAACTCAGAAGAGAATTGATCTGACGTCAGTAATAATGTCAATCACATTGCAGCTAATCAATAACTGCGTAGGCTACTTGACGTTGGTATACAGACCAGAGAGGAGTATTAAAATGGCCTGTCTAATCAGCCTTCATTGCCCCAGTTATAAATTCACGCCTTGCTTCTGAAAATCTTACCATTTTGTGCTCTATTATCGCATTTTTCTGCATTTATAACATTTTATAGTTGTTTAAATTCAGACTATACCTCTGATATATCTTACTTAAAATGCACAAGATAGTTACAAATATTCGTATAAATGATACTTTTTCCAAAATTCTAGAAACAAATAGTAAGCACATTCCTGTGCTGAGCACGATTGGATGATAACGTTTGGATAACTATTTTATTATACGATTGAAAATGTAAACTTACTTTAAATAGTGGATCTGCATTAAAAATAAGTTACATAGTGAAAAATGATATCTGAATGACCTGTGCAGTTTTTATACAAATATGTAATCTATACATGCATGCCGAGTAGGTTTCACGTTATTCTGTTTAACTACATATCATTCGTTGAAACTTAGAAATACAAAACATGTTTATAGTATTTCATTCCGTCAGATTCTTTGTAAATATTATTGTCGTTAAATCACCCACAACAATACGGTATAAACATGACTATATGAAATATATATATACGTTTTTCATTTAGTAATCATAATACAATTAACAATAAAGTTGAGTAATACAAAGGTCTTCGAGCATGTTGAGGATGGTCTATAGGTCGCCCTAACCCCCTTGCGACACGATATCGCTGATTAAAAGTAGCGAAAGAACCATAGAAGTTATCGACAAGTCACTCCCAAAACAGTCTACTTGCGTAGCCACAGGCCAGGGTCAATCCAACGAGAGGAGAGATGGGGGGGGGGGGGGGGGGGGGGGAGGGTAGAGGGAGGGCGGGTCGGAAAACGTTATTAACAGAAAATTAAAAAATCAGTCTCCTTTTCGGAGGTTGTTCCACCTTCGTCCACTAATAATTCGTCTGGCTCCTTGATCGTCTCCACCCCACTACTATGACTACCGCTGATTAAGAGGAGCGGAAAACACATAAGCTAGACAAGTCACTCCCAAGACAAGTCTTATATATACAGTCAGTGGCGTTGCTAGGGTCAATAATTCAACGAGTAGAAAGTGGGGAACAATGGAATAGAGGGGGAAATAGGGAAATAAGGGAGGGAGGGTGTAGTAGTGGCGATGGGACACTTTTTTTTTCCTCTCTTTTTTTCACAAACAGAGACCGAAAGATCAGTGTCTGTTTTGGCGGTTGTTCAACTGAGAATGCTTCTTGCTCCACTGACCATCTGAATACCGCTGATTAAGATGAGCGGAAAACACATAAGCTAGACAAGTGATTCCCGAGACAATATATACATACAGTCAGTGGCGTACCCATAGGGAGCTAGGTTCAAGTCAACGAGATGAATCATGTAGTAGCAAACTTGCAAATGAAGAGGCAGCTTGTGTCAAGATGGAGCGATTGAGAATATACATATTATGATCTTGGAGGGTGGGAGTTAAACAAAAAGTAAGATGACGAGTTATATAGGTCGCCCAAGCTCCCTTAGCGACTCGCTAACCGCTGATTAAAAGGAGCAATGACCAGAACAATAGAAGAAAGACAGGGCACTCCAAAGAGAGTCTATTAATGACAGGGTTCTTGGAGAACTATTTTATGAATTTGTATGAATGTTTATGAACATTACCGCTAATTAAAAAGGAGGGAACTATCCATATAAGGTAGAGACTAAGTCGCTCCAGACCAGTTTATACAGTCTCTCTCGTGGCCATGCAGGATCGACCAAGACGAGAGGCGAAGGCGCAAAGTTTATAATGAGGGAAAAAGCTATATATGAAAATAAAGTGGGTAAGTTGTTATACCTTTGAATAAAAGCGCCAAAGTAGATAAGACACTCATTAGACATTATCAAGGCTATGGCATCTTTGCTCATCTTAGGGGCCAATGGAGCGGGAGGGGCCGGTTACTCACGAGGGGGGCAGCGTGACCCAAATACAAACATGTAGCATTTCTATATTTTTTATTTTCTCCTGGATATTCGGGGGGGGGGAGGGGGGGTGGGGCAGGGGAAAGCAAGAGTCCCCAAGCACCAAAGGGCGAGAATAATAATGAAAAAAGTGACAAAGGGGCACATGCCACCTTGTGTCGCCCTCCGCCCCCCGAGCTATGCCCCTGTCTACAGTTCCCCCCTCCTGAGCAATAGGTGGAAGATGATCGATGCTCTCTCGCGCAAGAGGCAAAAACAACACGAGATGTTCCTCATTTAGGTGGCTTAGAATATTACGCCGCACGATTAGAATCACACACGGTATATACATAATCAGTTCGCTACACCCTTAACCCTTTGGTTATAATGTTCACCATGTCAAATAAAGTGTGGCATATGGACCATAAGCGTTGAGAAGTAAAACCCCCCGCTCCATTCGCGCTGTGAGAGTTAAAATCCGCTCGCGGTAGTCTTCACTAATAAAACCTCCCGAGGTGTCTAAGTAAGAGGTCTTATGGTGTCTCACTTCAACTCACCAATTTCGTGCGAGATGCTCATTTAAAAGTAAAACAACGAGCGAATGTTCCTCCTTTGTGGCCGTGGTTATTACACTTCACGATTGATATCACCGTCAATAAGCGTTCGCGATTTTAAAGGAACTGTTTTGCTGTAATGTTAAAAACGTAATTCCGTCAACATTTTCTTCAAAATCAATAATTGCGTTAGCTTTTATAATAGCTATAAAAGGGATCTAATCCGCGATATTCATACATGGTTTATAACTCAAAATCTGTTTTAAGAATTATTCAACGATATCGTTGACGAGTTGACGCACCGTTTGTAATCATTTCTTCAAAAAGTTATGAATGAATTTTATCAACCAACCTTAATTTTAACGTAACATCACTAATGTGGATATAATTGTCGCAGTTTGTTTAATTTGCGATGTTTGACATACTAAATTGTATTTATGAACTGCCAACCTCAAAACCATTCCTAAAAAATAATAATATCTTCGCTCGTGTAGCGATGGGTCAGCCAATAGGCCCAACTCGGCGTTTTGTAAACTTTCGAGCAAATATTTCGTGATGAGACGAGAAATAATTTGCTACGTATTACACACAGAATTCGACAAAATCTCGCGGTGAACACACTTGAAGCAGTCCGCCCAATATGTCCCAATCTATCACGTGATTCTCACTTCTACATAATAATACAATATTATATTCCCTTTAAAAAATAACCAGCGGTGATTCAGCGGTCTCGCTTTAATTGCCGCCCGTTTTGTATGCGACTTCACGCCGCCTTGAGCGGGCCGCCATTCAATCGATCTTGCTCCGTGATCGTGCAGGCCGGTAGCGTGTTTGACGCCGGTTAATGGTTTACATTAAATTACGGACACATTATAAAGGGGAGACCTACTTCTAAACAGTGTTGCCCTTCACCCAAACGGTGGTTAAATAATTGATTGGATTGTCTCACTCTTTGATGGTGTAACATGTTGTCCTTTGCTCAAACAGTGGGTAAATAATCAATTGGACTGGGTGATCTCTCTGAGACTTTGTTTGTATTAAATTATCGTCATGGAGGGGTGGGGTGGGGGGGGGGGGGGGGGGTTAACTTAAGATTGTTTCCCTTTGCTGAAAATGGTCGGTAAATAATCAATAGAATAATCTATCATCTTCTTTATATAACACAATCATCACATCAAATCTTGGTCTATCGTTTAATGCACACTGCATAAAAACCGGTTAAACATGTTCATATCTGCTTCAGATAGCAGGGTTGTAACTAGGCCAACAAATCAGCCAATGTTCCGAGGGTTGTTACACGGAGACTAAACCTGGTTCCACAACCACTATGGGGGTGGATAGTATGACGTCATGATATTAAAGGACACGTCATAATATTAAAGGACATCCAATAACGAGTTGGATTTTGCTGACTATGTTGTAACACGCTTCATTAAGGGGATCTAGTAACTTCGTTGACCTGTGCAAAAAGTAACGAATAGTTGATGAAATGTGTATTGTTGTGAAGTGATATACCAACTAAGTAATGTGAGAAAATTTAAGGTTAAATGGATGTAAATATGACAGAGTAATGAGCGAAAACGCACAGTGATATTCGCTAACTCATTGCACTGGCTTTGTACGCAGTTTAAGAATCTGAACACTTCAATTGTAAGTATCTTTTTAACGATAGAGGAATTAGAAAAAAGAAAACCGGTTCCGTGCTTCTATTGATAATGCGAAGGTATGAGAGAGCCATAAGAGTGCCAAGTATTAGTTTTCTGGATTATTTTGGACAATGTTACTAGATCCCTTTAAAGGGGGATCAGATTCGTAAATCAGACGCGCGGTGCCAACTTGCGAACGCATTGCGCACGGTGTGATAATCACACCGACTCAGTGAACTTACAAGTTACAGTATTAATATTTGAATGAAAGTGAAACATGTTTAGCTTCTCCGAAAACAGGTTCCTTTTTTATTTCCTTCATTTTCATTTTTGCTTGTACAAATTGGCAAAAAAAATCCGTTTGACATGCGTTTTCCGCATTTTCTGCATGCACACTGAATGAAAACAATACATGACCGACTTATCCTACAAATGATTTTGCACAAGACAACGAAGGTCCAAAATTAAACTCTCATGTGGTTAATAAACATTAAGAATAAACACGAAGTACAATAAGGGTCTGCAATTACTAGACTACAGTAAGCATCTGTGAGACCGATTGAAAATGGAAAGGCTAGTGGTCAAAGTAATCACAAGAAATGTGAACTTCTCGTTCAAATTTTCTCTGGTATACAAACTCTAAAATTATATTTTCTTCAACAGAGTCTGACTTGCTTTCATGCAACTTCGTATTTTAAAGTGTATCACCACCAAGAATAAGAAATAATATCCTTATAAATAAAAGGTACAACTTTTAGTAGCATCACCATACTACAACATGTGTTTATGGGTCTGCATACGAGGACTACCTTTTGTCTAGGACGAATGCATCGCCCGTGATTTGATTATCTCTAAACGTACGCGTGAATAGAATTGGCGCACTCCCAGACGTTTGGCATGGAACCATGAGGCCATAATGGCTCCGTAAGTGGTGGTAATAATTAATTGCATTGTTAATGAATTACATAACCCATTGCAAAGTGTTGGGCATCTATTTGATATCACACAACGCTACCAAAACATATTATAATTATGTGTTGCCTGGTGGTCCCCTTTAAGGACCTGCTTGTCCGTGAGACGACTCCCACCAGTATTATTTTTCACGGTTAGATGACACCATCGGTGCGAAGCGCGCGATGCCCATGGTCATCTAACACTGGAGTCACAGGTCCACCTGGACAGTATAGCCTTGCTACAAGGCATCGCGGTTTAACGTCCGAAGCGACTGATGGAAAAGAAATAAGCAACGTGCACAAACTCGTGTGATGGTCGTTCTCGACAGCATTATTGTTCCCCCCATTCAGACGTGAGGTCTTGTCAAAAGGCTACGAGACATCAGTCATAGGTTTTTGACGCTCTGGGGACATTCTTGTCGTGTTACTGGCTACGCTCCTATGGCTTGCAATGATTAGCTGTAAAAAAGAAAGAAGCTTTAATAAATACCAAACAACATCGAGCAATGATTGTAAGAGAGATGATTATTATTTTCATATTTTAACAACATTGGACGAATGTTACTCATGACCAATCAGAGTGCTGTAAAAGAAATCAACATCAAACACACCGTTCAGCGTAAAGCATGAATTAATTTGTTTCCTATGTAACGCAGAGCGATTCGTTTATTAAAGTTAATGTTTTGTTGTTCACATAGGACTGTCTATTTTGAATCTCAAGATATCTGGTATTATTTTCTTCCATTGATCGATACAGTCATATCAAATCAAAATATATTTGAAAACAAAAATCCACGTCATAAATATCTGAAAGTTCAAGATCAAACACTATACAATATTTTTTACTCACGATGATCGATATCATAATTATTAAATTAAAAATCACTGTTTATTGACCAAAGCATGCACGTCATGGGCACTATATATGAATCGTGAGTCTGCAACAAAAAAAAGTAAAGACAAAAAAGACGTCTATTTAGAAGTGGACATGGCGTCAGGTTGCAATGACTCTTAAATCGACACAGTGCCGTCCACTTGAGCCCTGCCCCCGGGCAAACACCGCACCCTCTTCAGTGGACGAGCGTTGCCCGGCAATTCGGCGGACGACCGTGTATGTACCGAGGACTCAGCGCACAGGTGAGCAAACCGTTTATCATCTCGCGTTCACACGCCACACTTGATTCGAGAGTCAGAGGATTAACGCCTAAAACGGAGAATTCAATCCTTTATTAGAGGATTATTTCTTACATTTTTAGGGATTCGTTCCTAAGATGTGATTAATTCCTAAAATATAAGAATAACTTGTTTGATTAGAGGACTGGCTTCTTAAATTAAGGATTACATGACCTAAACCGTGGATTAATTGTTACAAATCATAACTCTTTGCATACTTATATTTTAATATTGGTTATACAGTGTGTACTATCATAACTTTTATGCAGGACCAGCTTGCAGAGCAGCGTTCTCACTACTATAAATACTCTGGATATGTCAAACACGTAAATCTCCCCCCGTATCTCGACCACGGTGTCGACGTGGGTATAAGCCGTAACCATAGCCCGCCATGTCGTGTTCGCGGCATGGTATAACGAAGCGGAGAACGAATAGAACATGACAACCGCCTGAACACACGCACGCATAACGCATGGACTGTCCCTATCTATCCAAGTAGAAACCCTGTAATCAGTGCATGGGCACGTCTCATCAAACCAGAGACGAAGATGTGGGGGGGGGGGGGGGGGGGGATAAGTTCACATGACGGATGTGAGTGGTATTTGTGGGGGGTCAGCCCTGGACCCAATGTCCCCACAGGGTAGTAATGGGGGGGGGGGGGGGGGGGGGGAACACTGTGAGAGGGGAAGACTATGAAGTCTTAAACATACATAACTCATATCATGTACATGTTTGGGTGGAGGGCAGCAATATGAGGGTACGAATTTCTAACTAATATACAAGTACGGGGGTGGGGGTGGGGGTGAGTTACTATAAGGGGTAATAATTACGAAATCATTACACAGGTGGGGCGAAACTGTGAGGGGCTGTACATAACGAAATTATATACAGATGAGGGGGCATTTATTGCCCCGTTGTCCCCTAATTCATGCCATTACCAGCAATGGGATAGCGAGGTTTGATCTCCGCTGCAGCTGTTTTGGCTCAGTTTCATCCCGTCTTCTGTTTGCAAACCTGAGCAAATATCTTCCAGGAAAATCAGCATCAGACTGTATCGATTTGTTCCGTTGATAATGGGAGGATGCTGAGTGATTTTTGCTAGCGACCTAAATAATTACTGTTTTTAAAAATATTTCTATGAAAAAACATTTCTCTAGAATATACTCGCTGAAACTATCCATCAACACATCGTGATGATTAATTATCAGCTAAGCAGTTTCCCCTTTAATAAAAAGGTAATGGGTATTGTCACGGTCTGTCACCCGTTTAACCGAACGTCAGCAAGTATTACGTCCACAAACCTGTGCTACCCCATCATCAGCGTTTTATTATTAACATTTCTGTGGTTCTGTACTTTTGTTTCTTAATTATGTTATTTTAACGCCTGTTCTTTCGTGGCACAAGTAATTTTGTGATTTGTATTTGAAGAATTTGAAGGAATTTGAAGGATTTGAAGAAAAGAAAAAAAATAAGTTGCATGTCAGGCAAGTTTCGAGAATATTCAAGGTGGGAGGGTTGTTGTTGTTGTTTTGTTAGTTCTGACGTTCATTCAAAGTGAAAATCTACGCCAAGATGGGAGCGCCCTCAGCCCCTTCCCAAGGTGGGAGGGTGCTGATATCATCAATGTGAATTCACCTCCAGTATCGTAACCAGGGCAAACCATACCGGGGCATCTGACGAGCGGTTAAACATCGAAGATGTTCTACCACATAGTGAAAGCTGTGTGTGTACTTCGACGATAAGTAGTACTCATTAAATCTGAAATATAGCCATCTGATTGATCAACGCAAGACACCACTGCATGTCTACAAAACACAATGCAGGTAACATTTAAACATCGATGTTTGTCTTACAAACATAGATCGATCTTTCTATCATTGCATGTCCATACACACACCAATACACGTACTAATTTCCACATCGATGGATATTGAACTAACTTAGATCGATCTTTCTAACATCGATGCTTTATGTGACTAACCGCACGTTATAGGGGCAGGCACAGATTGTGGGGAGAAGGTTTCCCTCAATGGGAGCAACAAGAGCCAGAAAAAAAAAAACAATGTGGTGTAATGTATTTCTTTGAGGAAGGACATGAAGGTGGTTGGTGTAACTTGAGGAGGGGATGAACTGAACGAAGGACATTGAGAAGTCGATTTGGCTCTGTCTGCGCCGGGCTTTAGCTAGGTCGTCGCCCTTATCTCATAGGTTCTTGCCAGAAACGAACATGACTTCACATCGAAAAAAGTGGAAACTATCGATTGTCACATTACTCACTGACAGGTCTGAATGAGGTTCACATTTTTACCGCAAACTAAGAGAGAGTTCATAAATCTGGGGTGTCATATGAACCGAGTAAGAGTTAAAACCTGCCACACTTCGCACTTACATGTGAAATATTGAATGTTATTATTGATCGATATCTGCATGAGGCGGCACTTCCCGTGTCATGCATTCGTGCAAACCTGAATATACTCCTAAAGTATGACATTTCAATCGTTTACTATACAATTACATTTCACGGGGTTATATTATACAATATTAAACAATTTGACTCACAATGTAGACGATTTGTATGACTTTCATGATGCGGGTTCAGTTTGTGTTATAACGTTGAAATCTCTAGACAAATAAGGATTCCTCTGCACAATACTTTATCACAATGAATCGATGTACTTATTGTTCTGGATCATTGTATAAAGTAATACATTAATATGGGTTTTCTCGGCCAATTTCGTAAGCTTCTCATTCGTTTTTATAAGCGTGTCATTCAATTTCGTGAAATTGAGCTGAAGGCTTGCAATTGTGGTTCAAAATTGCATTTTGTTCATACGATTTAGCTCTTCGGTCAAGTGATTTACCACTTTTAACATTAAATTAAAAAACACGCTATTTGCATTCAATTTCGCCGACGGATTTCACGGAAGGCAGTATTACGTACTCACAAATTTTCTCGCTTTAAATTGAATGACAATTTTACGAAATAGAAACAGGTTTTATATCGAATGCAAACAAAATGTTTTCGAATGACTATTATATGAATTCGAATGCTACAAAACGAATTTGAACTGCATAATACAGCTGCGGTGACAAAATCGGCGAAATTGAATGCACACAAAATGAATTCGTGTTGCCAACTTACGAAATTGACCGAGAAATCCTATAATCATAATTAAAAGCGGGCAGCTAACCTGCCCGTAACGCCGAGTCTTTCCTACAACACTCTCCTTCCCTGCAATACTCAAAATTTACAGTCGCCGTAGTCATAGTAGTCATGACATAGTTCTTTTCAAGACCACGATCCCCATACAGTCAACTGGTCACAACTATGACTACCACAGTCCTCCGGAGGACCCTCCAAGAAAGAACCAACCATTCACATATGAAATACAACCTGTGTTATAAAACCTTGCATGAACAATATAATTACATTCATTTGAAAGTATACTGAGTAAAAGTATTTATTTTAAAACAAATAGTGAATTTGACTTACAATGTCGACAATCTGTTTGACCTTGATGGTGAAGTTGACGAGGACCTGGTCCTTGTTGTTGTTGACCGGTCTCATCTCTTTCACGTAATCCTCAAATATATCCTCGAACACAGCCTGCTCGTCACCTCGTAGCGGCTTCCCGTCATCTGGGTGGCAAAGAGGGTAATAATTATGGAAAACTTAGTATGTATTGCACTCATTGGAAATATCCAACGGCAATTGTTTAATATGCATATTTGTTTCATATTTAAGATTCAAAGTTGATCAGTTTCATCTCATTCACGTATTCCTCAAATATATCCTCGGACACAGCCTGCTCCTCACCTCGTAGCGGCTTCCCGTCATCTGTGCACAATAGAAAAAAAGCGTGAGAGTAACATGGCGTCATTATGAAGATTATACGGATGTTGTATTTTATATCTACAGTTGACCTCGTTCACGTATTCCTCAAAAATGTCCTCAACTATTGCCTGCTCATCACCTTGAAGGGTCTTTCCATAATATGTGTGGCGAAGGGGATAAGAATCGATGGACAAGTTAGTATTTTCGAAATATCCCATCGCGATTATTTGTTTATATTTGTATATTTTATATAGATTCAAAGTTAATCAGTTTCATCTCATTCACGTATTCCTCAAAGATATCCTGCTCATCACCCCGTAGCGGTTTTTCGTCATCTGTGCAAAATAGAGAAGCGTAATCCATTTCGGAACAAAATATTAACCCATTCAGGACTAGTCCCAAAAATGCTGTTTTCACTTGTCTCATCTTAAAAATGCGAGAGGTTGTAATTACGGACAATATTACAAAGGCAATAAATAGAATCATCTATTGAAAACATTACAGAGCATGTGAAGAAAACTAATCAGCTATTATAGTCGAACCACCAACCTAGTCAAACAACAATTCATAACATTTTTATCGGTACACCTTTACAATTATGAAAGGGAAAAAAACACACACACACTGGTATTTATTTTGTAACTTCTGCCTCAATTAGTGCATTGAAGTCCTTTAATTTTCTTTTCCATTTCGTTTTATCGTAGTTATATCCGTCTTTTCCTAGTACCAATTATCTCCGCCCTTGTTCCCCGGTAAACATCATAAACTAGTTCAACATATTATAAACGAAAATGGGAGTAAGTGAATGACATTAAACAAGATAAAAACATGTTAAAAACAACGGAAAAGGAGGAGGAAAACACAGGAAAAGAGGGAAGGAAAATTGTCACCGTATATATAAGAAACAACGGAAATGGAAACCATGAATACAGACAAAAAAAGAAGAAAATGGCAATAAATCACTTTTTGGAATTGGACGAAATCCCGGCGGGCTCGTCACCCAATCTCGCGCCATTAGTGCGTCTGGAATAGGTGTCTACACTTTCTCTAGGGTGACGCTCATATTGGGGTATTTGAGTAACCATGGAAACGTTGATAAGCTGGGACAAGGAGGGAGAAGAGGGACGGGGGCGAGGGGTAGGGGTACAGCGGGGCGGGGTAGGGGCAATAGTTGCCCTGTGAGATTCTCGCCTTTGCTCCCTTCTAATTATATAAATGACGCAATTTTAATATTGTATTTGGAACAATGTAGCTGAACCTATCACGATGATAATAATTAATTAATTGATATATAAATAAAGAAATAGTAAACTGAAGAAAAAGCAAAACCCGTTCCATGAAAGAACAGCTAAAGTTCCACCATTTTGGGTGATTTCGACACAATTACTAATTGCCTTTCATCATATTAATCCTCTCGGTATGCGACTTAACGCGTAACCATGGTAACCGCGTTATTACAATATGGTATCGTTCGATGTGGATTTGAATATTAGTTGAATTAGACTTTGGCTTATTATGTTCGAAAAATAAAGCAATATACTGAACTAATATGGCAGATGATAAGAATAAACTGCATTTGCATTAAGTATTGTTCTCATTACATTATAATGGTTGAATCTCGCTCAAGAAACGTGCATGTCCAAAATTCTGTAACTATTATATTATAAAGGTATGGGGAGAAGTGATATTGATTGTGTGTGGTGTTGTGTTGTCTGTCCTGAGCATTTATTTATTATAACCTGTTTGGTGATCAATAAAACAAAAAACAAACAGAAACTACTTACAACACACAAACACGTGTGTACTATGGTACGCGTAGAGTTCACCGAGTCGCTCTATAAGTAGCTATAATGGAAAATAAGAAATTCATTCTGACATTGCAATTTGTATATAAGCAAATCCAGGTAACATTAAATGCGTAATAATATCACAACGCCCACAGCACTCTTGCGTTCTGCGATGGCTAAAATAATGTGGCGAATTATCGTTGATCAAGGTCGACTTTATTAGTTTGCCTACGATACCGCCTACGATGCATCTTTGTTTTCGAGTACTCCAATATGTGGATCCCTCCTTTTATTTCTCCGCCTAGAATAAATTGAGATGTCACAACATTTAAACTAGAAAAGTCATCTTTGTCATCAGTGTGTGAAGAAGAGATCGTAAAGCAGTGGAGTATAGCTAGGGGGAGGCGGGGATGGTAGAAGGGCATTTGCCCCTCCCCATGGAAAATAATCACCAACCTCCTATACGCAAGGCAACATTAAATGGAAAGACAAGCTCTGGTTAAATTGAATTTAAAGTGACTAAACTTGTACGTATCTCTGAAAACAAATATTATAATTTAGCCCTGCTTGAAAGCAAGAAATAAATCTTAACGCCTATAGGTTTGGCGGCTGGTCATAACAGCTATTATGCTTATTTCTAGATCATCTTGCCCACCATCCCATGTATAACAGGGGCCGCGGTTACGGGGGGGGGCACACTTTTTGTCTTAAAACAATGAAATACATAAGCATAACAAAACAATTATTATGTGACCCGGTTGTGGTCAGCCCCCCCCCCCCCTTCAAAACCTTTCCACGGCCCCTGGATAACACTGGCCCCTCCTCCAGTGGCCTAGCGTGGTCTGATTGACTGGGGATACGGCAATAATTGGGGCCACATCCTTTTTATTTCTTAAGTTTGTTCACATTTTCAGCCCTATGTTTTTTATGTAAGGGTTTTGTCAAATTATTGGGGGCACGTATGTAGGTGTACATGGGGGGGGGGGGGGGGGGAAAGAGCACGTGCCCTCGTGCCCTTACCCCCCTTTAGCTACTCCACTGCCCCCTTCTTGTGGATAATACCCTCGCCCTTTAAAGTATAGGAGTAAGGACAAGGATGAACAACCTAATGAGTATAATTGACACAAGTAAACCTTACACTTACTGATAAATGAATATATGCAATCCGCTAACAATATACTTACAGGGCACAATCAATTATGTATACAAAGTATAGCGAATGCTTGTGTTACATAATTGATTAATGCATAATTAAATCTAAGCATTTGCTTTAACTCTTGCCGGTATTTGAAACAATTTCTGACAAGCGATTGCTAGTTTGCATGCATACATTCGGACCATTTTATAACACACAATGTTTACAGCTCATGTTGCTCCCATCATGATCATGATGATGACAAGCATTGTTCACCTCTTTGTCCCCCTCAAAAGAGTATTAAAAGTAAACGCACCACCTGACATCCCTGTCTAACCCCACACCCCCCTGTGGATCAATGTCGTAATTTCCCCTCTCGCAAGGACGCGTCAGCTCCGACAAGATTATCAATAACTACGGAAATATGATCTTTTCACATTTTCATCTCATCCTCTGCGGCGACTTTTCGTCAATTGTTCAATATCCCTGCCGCGTGGCAATGATCTGTACCTCACCGGGAATTTCTCTCCCTACCTATACAATCTCGTCGGTCTAAAGCTTTTGATTTTGTTTTCCGATCCTGCATCGTTCTCTTTCGTCACAAGCCATTATTAAAGGATTACCAGGCAGGCCGCGGCGCAAACGATTATATTTCCCTTTTCAAATTGTACGTAATTTACCAGAGATAATACACCAATACTCCTTGTGCATATTTTTGTCATAAAACATAGTGAAATATTATTAGTCAGTATCGTAAACGATATACAAATAGGATGAAACTATTACATAACTGGGTTCTGAATTATAATTTCTCGTTTCATCCGCGGAGGATGTAGCACAATCGGATAATCGCTTGACTTTAAACCATGGGAGCCGAGTTCGAAACTTATCGATTGTTGTCCTTCAGCAGTAAATGTAATACATGGGTAATCGGCAGGAATGGGGTGTGTAAAGCATGAATGCACTATAAAGTAGCACCTGCCAGAATGCTCCTCAGGGAGTGCACAGAGTGCACAATAAGTGCTGGCTTGATTGTGGGTGTGTATCCGATGGTAAGGTTAATAATACAATTAGACGCAGGTCACTCTGGGAGAACAGAGCATAATCGCTGAAGAGGCTAACCCCGATAAACAAGAATAAAACACACCAAGTTTTACTTTTAATTAAGGAAATAATTATACATATTATGCACTTTTATCACAAAACAATATTACAAGATTATAAATGAGATATGGAAGCTATTATATCGTCGTTTTTGTCAATTCCATTGCAAAGCTATTCTTCATAATTTTGAAAAAAAGTAAACCCTGCACGCGTTTTCCCGTCACATAACAATATAAAAAGATTACAAGTCAAGTAAACGTTTCGTTTTCTTCGTATCCCCTAACACACATCAAGTTCTAATTTGGAAACAACACATCTCATGCGCACTTTTGTTCCTAAACATTATTAAAAGAGTATCAAGACAATGACGTAACATATCATTACTTTGTATCCCCCATTTCCATGGAAAAGGTTTTGCTCATATCATTATGGTGCCAAATACCCTAATGTGCACTTTTCTTGCAGCAAAACAATATTGAATGATTAAAAGCGTGACGCTACAAAGGCGTAAACTAGTATTTGTGAAGTCGTGTCATCAGAAGCAAATGTTAAAACCCTGATATTAACCACACATTTGTTCCAGCGCATCGCAGTATTAACGTTTAACAGTTTTTTTTCTTCTCTCTCTTGTCTTTTGTCGGTGGCTTATTGGCCCTCGATGAAAGTGCAAAATCAATCATCTTTAATCACGTACTGTGAAGCTGATTACGGAATGTGCAGCTGGGCTGTTGGACATTGATTTGCAAATCGCGAATGGTTTTCATTACCACCACTCGTTCTCTCCCAGATCAGTTTTCCGCCATTGTCTTGGGATGCATTATAGGTATGCGTTTGAATGTACATTTATATTCCAAAATCGGCGATTTGACGATTAATGTTTATGTTTTGTGTATGTTATATGTTTACATTAATGTACATCAACATAGAAAATGTTAAACTGGAATACGTTTCGAAATGCTAGTTTTCCGTATATTTCGCACAAAATAATATAAAGAATTCCATGATAAAACATATGATAACTATATATATATAGTTGTAGAAGAACTAGCATATTCAATATTTTTTTCTAAATTTCAAAATGTCCACATGTTTATTTGCGTTTCACTGTTTCGGTTTTGTTTTACGGGGTGATGCTGCCTTCATTTACTTTTATATTGATATAATGTATTTTTGGTCCTGAGGTCTAAAATGAAATAAATGGCCCAATGTGTTCATCTTTATAAGATGTGTCAACTTGAAACATTAATTTTACCAAGATATCGTTACACCATAACAAAATCTCAAACAAATTAGTGTTTCAACTCCCATCTTCCATGTGCTCTTCAGCGTTAGGCATCTATCTCTGATATCATAATTCATTATGATTATCCCTACATTGTACTGCAACCATATGTACACACTTGTATACTTATGATGATTCAATATTTATATAGCATGGGTTGTCATAGTGCAAATGGCGTCATTATTTTTTCTTTAATTAGAATCGTTATTTTCATTAAATTAAAACCCCATGGTCGACCGCGTAACATTTACTTTTAGCCGAGGGGGGGGGGGGGGGGGGGGGGGGGGACATAAACATAACAGGTTGCTCAATAATCACGTGAACAAACACACAACATACAAAAACACGCACATACACACACTGTTCTGGATCATACCTTATACTGGGGGGGGGGGGGGGGGGGGGGGCGGGGTAGGCAGTATCTCTTCGTTCAATAAACATGATAAACACGTTGTCAAAGACACATCGCATAAACACACGCACACGCACACAAACTCACGCATTGACACACTCACATACACTCACAAAAAGATAATTACACATTCACACACATACACCCTCACGCACTCACGCACACATTTACACAGACCTACACAGACAAAATCTGGACAAACGTATTTTAGGGAAGAATTGAATTTATTGGCATGATTGGGCAGAGTTTATAAGAGTAGCTCTTTTTAGCAATCTCAATTTCCCAATGCCAAGGCGATATCAATGACAAGGTCAAGCCATTTGTTAAACTGCGGGCCAGTTGACGGGGTAGATCTCAAATTAGTCGGTTTGAGATAAACAGCAATCATGTTCATAATTGCAAACATGCGACATTATCCGCTTCTCCCTTTAATTTAGGTCAAAGGTGCATTTATATTTAACTCTTATTACTGTTTCAAATTATAATTTATTTTGTTTCATTTTCATTAATTTGGCATTCTATTGAACAGTGCATTATTGACTAATTTAGACATCATTTAGACAAGCAATATTACAGTCAGCTACCAGCTGCAGTATATATATAACTGTTAAGACTGTAAATACCATTTAATATCTTGATTTCGTTGTAAGCAGTTAACAAGTAAATGAACCTGTCGCACGAATACAGTCAAACCTGTGTATAGTGACCACCTAAGGGAAAGAAGAAAAGTGGCCACTGTCGACAGGTGACCTCTATAGACCGTAGACAGGTTCTATAACACTGCTTTTTTTTATTCGGGGATCACTTTCGGTAGCCACTATAGACAGGTTGGCTGCTATAGACAGTTGGCCGCTAAGACAGGTTTGACTGTACCACCTTTCTGCCTCATTTTATGGGCGGTCTTTATAGTCGGGTTTGACTGTTTTAGAAAAGCATGCAATATATTAAAATACAAAAGGCTCATTGTGTTAGCACACTCCATTCAAATTGCACAGCGTTCAAAACGACAATCACTAAGCCATCATCATAAAACATCGACCCTAATGGCTTGAAATTGGTCTACGCAAGTCTAGAGTCCGCGTAATAACATAAATATAACCGTAATATTTCACCCACGGTAATTTCACTCTCGTTAACTGCGACTTTGGCACGAACTCTTGTAATGGGATCGACCTTGGACCATGACGTCATAAATGAGCCCTTTGTTGACCAGGGGTGTAAATGAGTAATTTGTGTCGGTGGTGGAAGCTAATTGGGGTTGGGGATGGGGGGGGGGGGGGGGGGGCAAGTGGGGCGCTGGCCATTTTGTGCCCCACTCACTGCTTGCCCCACGTTCAAACGTTGAAAACCTAAAATACATGAACGTATAACAAGCTAAATTAATGATTGTGATAAATTAAATTAATTTAAGATAATAATATGACAAGGATATTAATACAGAATTAATACAAGATTAAACCAACTGAAATAACTAAATACATAGATTAATCAATTACTTACCAGAATAAATGCACTCGTTGATTGTTTAAATATAGAAATTAAGACATACGCCATAACCTTAACATAATGAGTAGTGAACACCTCCACAAAGTAATCAATCCCCCACCCTATCCAAGCACCAGAGCCGTATATACGACTCTGAACGCCCCCCCCCCCTCCCACTACCAATGCCTATTCGGGCTACGCCACTGACCGATTAGGGATGTGCGTGCGTAAACGGTGTGTGCGGTTCATTAGAGGTGCGCACTAGTATACTGATTTAAATCAAACAACGATGTGTCGTTTGTGAAAAAAGGGAAACGTTAGGTCCCTATTACAGAGACCAAAATGTATCAATAAATGTCATGCAACAGAACATTCGAGTTAATTAAACAACCTATAGTTGTGATGCATAGATCATAATTATATACAAGTAATTACGGCGCGTTGTTACGGTTTGATATTTCGCTTAGCATGCAACGTTGGATAATACATTTTGGAATAGTATTGATTATGTTTGTTTGTGTTTGTTTTCTTGTAAATACAGAGCTCATATACATTTTGCAAAAAAAATAAAAAAATAAATCGGATTAATTTCAATTTCAAATGCAATTGACACCAGTAAGTATATATACACCAGACAGTACTAACATGAGAATATTAACATTTACCAATTCTTGAATTTGATAATCTTGAACAATAGAGGATCACTCAGCTCAGTGAGTTCAACCGCTTTTCACCAGTAATCTTCTCTACTCAAGCCAGTTTAGCTAAAAAGCAACTTAGATAGGTTGCAAAACTGTTCTACTCCACAAATAGTAAGTCCAGTTGCTTAGATTCAATTTTCGACTTCATGAACATTTTCCTGGATGAATCAAAATCTTCACTATCGAATTCTTGAATTATTGTTTAATTTGGGAGAAATGCCCACATAACAGCACTTAGAGGCTTATTGCAATTAACGCTCTATAAAATAATATATATTATTATTATTATTATTATTATTATTATTATTATTATTATTATTATTATTATTATTATTACTACTACTACTATTACTATTATTATTATTATTATTATTATTATTATTATTATTATTATTATTATTATTATCATTATTATTATTATCATAACAATGACCTTACAACAGTAAGGTGATAAGCTGTAGATGGAGAAGGAGAAGCTTATATTTAAAAGAAGGTAATTATAATTATATACATGTATAATAGGACGAGTAGGAAGAGAGGCATTGACAAGAATAAAGAGACAAACACCCTAGACAGTAGACAGGGGGCAGACATCCCCAAAACATGATGTAAGTGTGAGATCGGATCTAAAGTCAGCTGATAAGCGGTACATCTAAGTCATGTAAGTAGAATGACAAATGAGTAACGTGATAAAAACAAAAGGAGCGGGGTATCGCATTGAAGTATTAAAGGGATCTATAGTAGCATGTTTCAAAACCACAAAACTTATTTAGAACTCTATTGGTTCCCTCAAACCTTAATGTATTCTTATATCCAAAATAAGCATGGAGCAGCTTGTTTTTTTTCGGATTTCCCTTTTATTAAAAAGATAATTTACGGTTGAAGTGTTCAGATTGTTTAATTATCCACTGGATAGTCATAACTGTGTACAAAGTCAGTGCAATGTGTTAGCGAATATCACTTTGCATCATTTATTTAGCGGTGACGTTTCCACACATTACTTAGTAGGCATATCAGATCACAAAACTACACATTTGTATCCACCATTCATCACTTTTTGCACATATCAACAAAATTACTATATCCCTTTAAGACCTGATGACTCCTTTTCTGAGAGTTTCCCGGTATTTTTCTGGAGTAAGGAGAGAATATATTACGGGAAATGTTTTTTTGTTTGTTAATGCCCAACTATACACTCTACCTGGACACCTCCGTATAAGTAGAGTAAAAGAAGCGTACTTTGAGTGGGGAAAGAGAGTTTATCAGTCCCCACCTGTATGACGATGTTATATGGAAAGTTAAATGTGATTAATTAAACATGGCATTAAACTTTAGTTAACATGATTATGTTACGATATAATTTCAGCTTTACTGTCATACAGGTGGATACTATTGATTGCCTTTACTCTATACTCTTCTTGAAAACATAAGTACTATAGTAAATGACGGATGAGTACCAAAATAGGAACACAAACAACAAAAGAAGTAATGGATCATTATTTGCAAGGTATCAGGTCTTGTGTCTCTGAAAGTTTCCACATATTAAACCGTTCAAGGCGTAATACATTATATTTTGTTCGTTTCATGAACCCTTTGACGACCTGTCAATCCATAACATTTATACATGTAGTTGTAGCAGAGTGAAGGGTGAGTATCAAAATAGGAACACAAAAACAAAAGAGGTATTGGATCATGTTTGCAACGTATCAGGTCTCGTGTCTTTAAGAGTTTCCAGATATTAAACCGTTCAAGGCGTGATAGATGTGGCATTATACGTTTAGTTTTCGTGTCATATAGGCTCTTTGACCTGCCAAACTATACAAAATAGGAACAAAAAAACAAAAGAGGTATTGGATCATATTTGCAAGGTATCAAGTCTCGTGCCTCTAAGAGTTTCCAGATATTAAACTGTTCAACGCGTGATAAATGTTACATTATATTTTTTATTTTGTTGTTGTCATACACTCTCCTACCTGCGACACTATAACTGTACCTGAAACTGTAAGTAGAGTGAAGGATGAGAACCGGGATAGGGGAAAACAAAAGGAGCCAGATAGGAAGCAATTGATCATGTTTGTAAGGTCTCACGTCTCTGTCCGTGAGGCAAGATATCGGCTGTCAATACCTTCGTAAGACCAGAAACGGGGACAAACATATTTACACAAAAATGCGCTGTCGCGGAGGAAGTAGGGCGCCCTTTCCATCTTTCCGTATATGAAGTTTTTTTCTGGTTTCGTAATCCCCCATCGCTCATTATTATAGTCTTGCTGTGCGAGTAGTAGAGCAATTTGTCCGTAGGAGTACAAGTGTGCAAAATAGGTCTGGCGTTATTTTAAAGGGATGCCTGAGAGTATCGGTGTTTCCTTTCGGAGAAATTGTTCGTGGGTGTTTTTGTTTGTTCACACACCTTAATTTGGCTTTTACAATAAGCAAGTCTCATCTCCCATAAAATAGTGTTGATATGGTACAGAGTCCGCGATGATGTTGCATCTCGGAGCTTGACGAGGGTTTATAATCGAAGAGACCGACGGCCAAACTATCTCCCATTGTCCACATACTTATCTGAGACTTAAGTAACTTTTAGCGACACTTCTATTTTAGTGTCTACTATACAGAAAATAAATTTACAAATGGCTCAAAACAAGATTGATATTTGTTTTATTGAATGAATACATACATGACATATTTGCTAAAGTACGTCGGATGAGGGTCAAGTGGTGTCTGAGCTTTCGACCGTAGCAAATTATTGATCTAAGTCCAAAATGACCGTAAATAAGGAAGAGGAATCGCAAGTTTCGGCGTGTCACCAAGACGCTGGCATCTTATAAAATCACCGTCGATCTACGCTAACCTATGTCCTATAAAGAACCCATTATTAGCTACATGATATCATGTATTATAATTGTGCGCTTCTACTTATTTTGCAAATTCAGCATCATTTCATGATTTGACATTGAAAGGGTAATCTACAATATCATTGCTTACATAAACCCAAATAAGGTGTCCCATGCACTAAGCGACAATAAAGATATATCCCTGGTGTTCCATTTAGTAGTATAATAAGAGTTATGCGAGAGTGAGAGAAGATGAGTCTGATGCTGTGTCAGACTGATGCGATGTAGGAAAGGAGGGTAAGCTCCCCACTGGAGGGGGTAGCCGTACCTATACATGTATGCCAGTGCATTCACACGCGACTTCGATTGTAAGGGGATCCTACAGTGCCTTTACGGAAGTCAAGCTATAATCTGTTGACATTTTGACATGAGGACGACTGACGTTACATCTATTATCGGGAGAGCCATTCCTAGCAAAGTCGATGGATGCCGCGAAGAACTCTAGATACGGGAAGACTGCAATCTCAATGTCAAAGGAGCATCCATCCCCTGATCGACAGCAAATAGATAGTCGAACCCCGCTGGTCCTGGAACACCCGTTTTAAGAACCTCCAGCAGTAGTGGCAGGAGTGGGTAGGAAGACTCTCGTCACAAGGTATGTTCCCCGACTCTCGCAAGTATGGATCGAGTTTGTTTTGAAAGCACTTGCCATACGTGCTACAAAAGGAGCGGCAGCAGTGGGATATAGTAGGCTAGGGAGGCTCGCGTCACGGGACATTCCCCCGACAAATTTCACATATTTGTACTGTGTTTGGACAAACGTCAGGGAGAATCTAAGCTTTCGATCCTGATGCATATACAAGCAACATCTACACTTGTTACAATGGACGGCAGGATCGAGACAGGAGGATATAGCAAGTCTCACGTACCAAAACATTCTTCCAACTTTCGCACTAAGTATGGATCCGATGTGTACATATAAGAGACATCTACACATAACGAGCGGCAGGAGTGGGATAGCAGGCTAGAAGGACTCGCGTTACAGGCCGCGGGCTGTCGGTGTAAGACGCACTCCACACAGGGGCGTAGCAGTTAAGGAGGGAGGGAAGGTGAGGGTGTATTTATCCACCCCTACTGCGGGCAATTCTCGCCGTTTGTCATAGTTGCCACGCCCCTTCCCTAATTTAAGAAGCAACACATGAAGCAAAACAGAAAACAATTAAGTACTAGTGTGTTTTTGAATACTTGCAAGAATAGCTCCCCTCCTGAGAATCCCCGTTTACCGATTTGCCCGAATCTGGACTAAATGCAGCCAGCAACCGACTCCACGCATAGCTATGACACCAGTCACCCGCCTTCACATATAATAGGTCATGTAGTCTTTGTCTGCTCAGTGACTTTCTGGGTCAATGTATGACATCTGTACTTGATACTCGACTGGAGATTTTTTTTTAAAACTCGAAATTCGGTTGATCATGCTTATTCATTGATGTTTACCTATCTTGTAACTTCCACTGACATGTATGAGAAGATCTCTGCTTCTACAGAAAATCGCATGCATATTGGATTGGATTGTTACGAGCTTACGCTTCCACGCATCTAGGTTACTTTAAAGGGATCTATTAACTTTATTGACACGTGCAAACATTGATGGGTGGTTAATAGGATGTGTATTGGTGTGATCTGATATGTCCAGAAAGTAATGTGTGAACATATCAAGTTAATTGGATTGTATATGGCCGAGAAATGAACGAAAATGCAAAGTGACTTTGTACACGGCTGAAAAGGTCCCGTAGATATTTTCATATCTGAACAATCATACATGTATAATCTTTTGAACGAAATGGAAATTTGAAAAAACGAATCCTCTCCCATGCTTTTATTGTTAATACGAATAAAACAAGGTATGAAGGAACCGCTAGAATTCCAATTGGATGTTGAGGCTTTGGACAATGTTACTAATAAAGTCCCTTTAAGTGATCACGTTTTTCATTTATGTTCACCAACTTCACCTATATAACTTGCAATCGAATTTTATGTATTATTGTTTAATTGATTTCCACACAACAGCATCTGAAAACAAATAACAATGGCACGATAGTGATTGGCAATAAACATAAGTATACACTGCATTGATAAATCAAGGAAGCAAGAAACAAAGAAAGTTATTGCATGGAAAAAAAACTCAGACTGATCAGTTCCTCAACTCATAAACACCCTCATTATTATAGAGTAGAAGAAAACCATTATCATTCAAACACTACCTACCCATTATGGGCAAACTTCATAAAAAGCGATCATAACATAGTATTGCCTATAGAGGGAAACCATCATTGCAACGATCTGTGAGGTATTATTGGTTCATAAAACGTTCATCGTTCCGAGATGACATCGGCGTGTTTTCGCAACCGGCGACGCGGCCTTCTACAACGCTAATCTTAGCGGGGGTCGCACTCAGAGCGAAAATTTCCGCGTAGCGTCCAAACCTACGACGGTAGTTGGCCGAAATAGCGTTCTGTGTACAGCGACTAAGGAGCGGTGTAGATAGGTGGTGGTAAGCCCTTACTTCAATGGGTCAGCCAGAGGTCAGTGGGGTTAGCCAATCAGCGCGCTTGGTTACTCGAGCAAGGAGACGTAATGTGTATTCTTCACTGCGAAACTGCAAATAGATCGCGACGGTAGCCAGAGTACGGAGACGCTCACAGCTCATTTAAATACCCCGTACTCAGCACTTGCGTCGCCGTGCGAAAAGACGCTGATCGTTAGCTCGCCAGTACCTCGACCGAACAATATTTCGTACGTACTTCCTGGGGTTACATGTACTAGTAATGAAGATCTGTTTTTATTTCCTTGGACACTTTATACAGAAAACAGAAACAATAATTGATATGATGTAAAGCACATTTAGACATTGTATTATGCGCTTATATAAACACCATTAATAGTCTCTCTGTACGTGCTAAAATACACTCATACAAAGTATACTAATAATAATAGGCGTAAAGGTAACTTACTGTAGCTGAGCAACGACCAACCTTTAAAACGAGACACTTTTGCAATATGAGGACAGTTTAATGTTACGAGATATACAAGTATAAAGAGTTTTCATGACTCTTTTTTTATTGAGGCGTATACAGCGGAAGATAAATGATGCCATCATTAAGATGGATATTCGGTTAGGATTATTCGTTTCTTTTATTGCCATGAAGCAAACGGAAATGATGCCATTTTAGGAGGAGGGTTATTCGGTTGTCATCGTTATGATCACTCGTTTGTTTTTATTGAGCAGTGGCGAAGGGTAATAATGTCACTTTCATTTCTTTTCATTTCTTTATTGGGGTGTTGCGATATAAAAAAAAAACAAGGCGATAGCCGTTATGTGCATTTCTCGCCCAATTGCGCGCATTCATGCCAACGAAGTTTGGTTACAAACAGATGCAGGGTTGGAAAGTTATCAACCATTATATCAATTTTCACATTGGACCTTTGACCGTAGAATATCATGGATGCCAATATAGGGCATCTACCAATTAAGTTTGGTTACAAACAGATGCAGGGTTGGAAAGTTATCAACCCTAATAGACTCTTTCCCCAAAATTTTCACATTTGACCTCATTTGACCTACTTATGTGACATTTGACCCCAGAATATCATGGAGGTCAATATAGGGCATCTACCAATCAAGTTTGGTTACAAACAGATGCAGGGTTGGAGAGTTATTCACATTTGTGTAAGGTCACGGATGGACGGACGGACGGACGACGGACGACGGACGGAGGACAGACGGACGCAATTTGGATCCCTTAAGCCCGGCGCAGACAGAGCCGACTCGACCCGATCCGACTGGTTTTCAGTCAGGCTAGAGTCGGTTGCGCTCATTCGGAGCCGATCCAACTTGTTGAATCGGCCTCGAATGACCTCAGACTGACACTTGACTGGAAAAACCGGAGTCCTAAGGCAGCGCATACTGAGTTAATCAGGCTGAAAACCAGTCGGATCGGGTCGAGTCGGCTCTGTCTGCGCCGGGCATTAAGCCCGGCGCAGACAGAGCCGACTCGACCCGACTGGTTTTCAGTCAGGCTAGAGTCAGTTTCGCTCAGTCGGAGCCGATTCAACATGTCCAATTGGCCTCGAATGACCTCCGACTGGCTCTTGACTGGCAAAACCGGAGTCCTGAGGCAACGCATACTGAGTTAATCAGGCTGAAAATTAGTCGGATTGGGTCGAGTCGGCTCTGTCTGCGCCGGGCCTCCACCTCGGTGGGCTCGACAAAAACTATTTGCCAAGCGCCACTCTCCGCGACGCCATGCGTGCGGATATAGGATCCTGTATACAGAAATTCGCTTGCGCTCTGAGTCTTTTAGATTATCGTTTTATCGCATAAATACATGTCGCTCACAGTGGATGCAAACATATGCGTGGTTGACTTATCGAAAAGTTTTCCCGTTATCGGAATTTAGAGCGCAATATGGATTTTGACGCCACAGAGATTGGAGATATATTAAACAAATATACCATGCGCTGAGAGCCTCTAAAATTATGGATTCCGAGGTGACATGAAAAGAACTTTTTTCTGAGGGGCGCAGCCCCGAAGAAAATAGTGTTTTTTCTGTCACCGAGGAATCCATAATTTCACTAGTGGCTCGAAATAGTGCATGATATATTTGTTTTATATCCTTAAAATAATGAAAGTGTTTTCACTTACCATAAATGTCACTTTAAGTCGATGATTCAGACCGAATTCACAGAATGCCCTCAATGCACAAGTACACACACTGCATGCACCAGCGTAAAAGTAAACCGCGACGCGACAAAAGCTCTTGTCTAATTCACCAATGTCTGTGCTTGCTAAATCGTCAAAATTCACATTTATAGTGAGAGAGTAGTACTCCTTGAATCTTGACAGTCCGTATTTAATATTTTTGTTTGTTTGTGTTTTCACTATCTGTAGAACCGATAAATTCCTCTAAATCCTCGTCATTAATCAATCAATGTGAACCGAACTGAGGCTGCCATTTTGGTTACACAAGTATATGAGGAGCGATACCGATCCGATACATCGCGTTGATATTGTATATTATCGTGTTGATATCCATGGAAACCATTGATCGCATTGATCGATCGCATATCTATGACGTCATTTTCATGGTATAGTGCACTATGCCATGAAAATGACGTCACGGTATAGCACATTTTTGCATGGGCATTGCTATGTTTGGTCACATGACGCTATGTAGACCAATCACTGAACAGGATTTAATTAATGAAGGATAATAGTATAATATTATGATATCTTATTGACGATTATGATAAATCGTCTCGTTTATTTTATCGAATATGAAGCAACAGTATTATATGCTGTAAAGATTGAGGTTTAAAGACATCTCACTCACAATGTTACTGATTGTCATACACGTGCCCATATTCATTGGAACCCCATGCTATTACGTCAGCATAATTATATCTGATTCATAACATTTAATTAAATCAATTTAATTCCCCGAAAATTGCAACAAGCATCTGACTTCACAAAATACATTATATTAAAAAACGAACACACACATACATGTATACACACCCCACGAAATTTACGCCCACACAAACATACATATACATACACACACATACTCATAAATAAAAATGCGAGCACGCACACAGACACACACACACACACACAAACACTCAATATACACATATAATTCATACATCCACACACAATCCATACACATACGATACACAGACAAACACACGTAATTTGTCTAAGTGACATAAATAATCCCCTATTTTCATCAACAACCAAGTGCGTACGGTGTTGCTCATAATCTAAATTGATCCGATTAAAGTCTCAGAGAGTTGAAGAACGCTCGATTTTTTTTCTTCTTTGCTTTAAAGTTCCATTACATTCCTGAGTAAGACCCAATTGGTGAGCTCTCAAATGTCGCTATATTCCCAAACATATAAACAAGCATACCACAATTATGATAGTAGTGATTACTGAGAGATCTGTATTACTAACCTCTTTTTCATTTGAATGAATTATAATAGAAACATTTGTCTTTGTTACATGAAAGTGACTATAATTTAAAATGCCATAATGTATAACTTTACAAATCAAAAAGAGCAAAGAAAACTCGGCATCGTCGGGTATCGAACCCGAGACCTCCAGACTTCTCCTCTAACCATTGAGCCAGAAGGCCCTTTTTGGTGGGGTACTTTTTGGGTACTTCCCTAAAAACATTTTGAACGCTCGTGCATTTTCAACGCCTGACTTTATAAGGGTACTTTGTACCGGTTTCCTAAAACCGTTACAGGTCTTTAAAGAACGCTTAATTTTGTTTTGTTTCCAGTAAATCTGATCGAAATGACCGGCAATGACACTTAGCAAACTGCGGCGTGACTACAAAATCACGTAGTTTATTGTTGTGAGGGGATGAGGACGGGGGGAGGGAGCCAGGATTGCTTTGAATTTTAGTGAAGGGGCACAAGGGTGCATTATTTTGCTAATGGTGGTGCCACTGCAGGAGCCATATTGATTTGTAGGGTGTTTGGCATGTGGTGCGTGTTGGTGTGTGTGTTCGTGTGTTTGCATGTGTTGGAGGAGGAATAGGTTACCTCAGTGGGAGCACTAACAATTTTGAGAGGGGAGGGCGGGGGGGGGGGGGGGGGCACATGTCCCATCGCCCCCGTGGATGCGCCCCTATTTTCGCTAAGTTACGTCATCTGGGACTTGAATTAAGAACATTCATGAGAAATGATTGGAGGAACGTAGTCTAATTCATCATCATCGGCGATGATGCGGAGAACACTAACTGAACTGATTGCGGCATATTTGTATGTCTCATGCAGATGTCATAAATCTAGGTAATCATGAATAAGGCACCACGTGTCGGCATTGCACTTTGTCTTCAGAATAATGAAGAGTTCTCGTGCAAAAAACATTAAACGCCAATTTTAACAATTTTGAAAGAAAGTCCGCCATTGTATGATACAAAATAATTTCCTTAAAGTGATACTCCGGAATAGAATTTCTAGATTGATGGCGCAATATAAATGCTGGTCTATTATTATTATTATCATCATTATCATTACTCCGCCCATTATGTATCAATTATTTGATTTTAAATTATGAGCAACAGCATCGCATAGTCGTTTTCTTTCTTATTTCCTTTATTTTTCGGCAAGATGGAGTTATTGCGTTTTGCATCGAAACCTTTACGATGCATCAATAATTGGTACTCACAGTATGAGTATGACTATGTTTGTCGGTATAATGAGTCTGTATCACCGCAATAAGTGTATAATGCACGACCTATGTATTTTCTAGGTTGGTTATTACTATACCTTTTGTTTTGCCGTGCATGCAGTGACACATAACGCGCCAAATGTTTAATACTAATGTTTAATCGGTGAGCGATTAAAACACGCTTACACAATGTACCTGATTATGACCAATTTAAGAAATGAAAATACACACATTATCACCAGGCAAATTTATGAACAAACATAACGAACGATATTATTCCCCCCAAAGAATAATTGCACACTTATGTGTTGTTTACAATTATCACAAGTAATTCAATATCGATTTATTCTGCTCAAGTTGTACATAATTAAACACGGCATGTATTGATATAATCATGTACAAATACATTATCATGTACAAACATTATACGATATAATGTTGAAATTACAGTCATTATTATACCGATTTGTTTACATGCAACCTTTAAAAGATAACACTGTCTATCTTACATACAGTTGGGAAAAAAGGTTCCCTTACATAAGCCATGCTCAGTTATGCAAATGACTGTAAATGCATGATTAGAAATGAAGGACAGAATATTCAAGTAAGTAGAAGACTTATGATTGTGAAAATATGCATGCTAAAACACTTGAATTAACTGAATTGTTTTTTTTGCCGTTGCCCAAATGAATATGGGTTAGTATGTACACATTTTCAAAACAATTGTATAAAAAGCGAATATTATGATATGCTAAATCGCTTTGATTAAGATGATCTAGATGATAGACGTCTAGACAATTAATTCCCTTCAAATCCATGGACAATATTTTACAGCGATCTCCGGGGAAAAGAAGAAAATTACACAAACAAGCAAGTGTACAGACAAACTCACTAAAAGACAAACGTACAAACTAACATACATATATATATATATAAACAAGAAAACAAGCTGATGTAGATATATCAGCAACATTATGCTACCGGAATGTCGAACCGTCAGATTGTATCTTCTTTAAACGAGCCTCATATACTATATAGTAATGCGCCATGATACGTGATCAAACATTTCTTCTCTTTTGAATAATAGGAATTCTGCATCCATTTAGGTGCTAAATACACATCACTCTATATACGGTTATGGAATATTCTTTTGCTATCAATGATGTTAATAAACGCTACATATTTGTATTTTACGTTGATGAAAACAACACCCTCAGTGCCAAACAAGCAGTATAGTGGTCATTTGATTATTCTTTGACTTCTATAAGATGCGGTTTACCTATATCTAAAACAAATATATTCTGAAAGGGATCTAGTAACATTGTTCAAATCCACCAAACTTTATTAGAAATCTAGTGCTTCTTTCATACATTGTTGTATTTGTATTACCACTAGAAGCATTGAACAGGTTTGGGTTTTTTTAATTTCTCTTTCGTTAGAAAGATATTTACGATTGAACGTTGAAGTGTTTTTGTTTAACTATCCACTGGATAGTCATGGGATAGCAAATATCAATGTGCATGTTTGCTCATTCCTTGGCCATATTACATAAATTTAACGTGAAATGTTCATGCAATTTATACTCAGATGACATATCACTTGAAAAAGAATACACATACCAACCATTCATTACATTCTGAACATGCCAACAGAGTTACTAGATCCCTTTATGTATGATTTAATGATAGTGTACGTTGTGAAATCGCACATTCTGCATTATTAATAATTCTACGTCATTCATGACTTCGTGTTTCGGTCATTGACTCTAAGATTGTTGTAGATTTTTAATAGTCAATAACAACATTAATAACAAGACTTTAAGATGGTTGCAAATGTTCTTTTAAACAACAGCCACAACAACAACAGCAACAACAACAACAACAATATCATCAGGTATAAGAACGGTCACGTGACCTGCACATGTAGTAGTCCTTCTGGAAGTCACCATCTACGTCTTAAAAATCCTTCCTTTGTTGAATAATTAATTTCCGTCGAACAAGAATGAAATCCGAGAGAATATGCTAATTCTTTGCGCAACAGAGATAAGATTACAAATATTAAACAGTTTAAGACTTTTGGTTAAGAATTTGGTATAACATGCATTTTCTATAGACCAAAATCATAGTATTTTTCGGAACTAGCTCTCTGTGGGCTAACTTTACATTTCATTTTAAGTGTGCATGTGGCAAACTTATTTGACTTTAAAAGAGGTATATCTAATCAATTTCAGTTCAGCCTATATACTGTACTTGTTAAAAGTCTGATATGTATTTGATTGTAAAACATTAATTACTGTATTATGTCCCAAATATTTCCAAATATAAATTTTACTTACGTAAAGCAACACGTATATGACACACGCTAATCTGGACAAATATTTATATTTCCATGTGTGTACTGAAATAATTGAATTAAGTAAAATGATATTGATCATTATACTAATGAATCCCAGAGGAATTTCTGTAAATAAGTTTAATGATATCAAAGAGGTGCGCTATAAGCACATTTAAACATTATTACGACACACATGATAATATAACTCAGTCAAAAACATAACTTCTAAAACTAATAATTTTGTCCAATATTCATGTTCCAAAATGTGCATTATAATCATTAAAAAATATCCCTCATTGTCGGTGCATCGTATTGTAATAATTAAAAATATCCCATTAAGTTGAATTACATATATATATTATACGTATTACAATGATACGGATTAAATTTAATTCAGACGCATTCATTATTTGGTCAAATATTTATTTTCCAAATGTGTACTGTAACGGTTTCCCCCGATATAGATTCGTATTTATGAATAATGCAAATACAAAGAGTATATCCACATCTACCTTAGATGAGCATACAGTAATAGGAGGAATGCAAATATAGGAACAGAATTGATAATTGACAGAGAGGACACCGTCGTAGCTAAAGAGGAACAAGGATACAGGATGCAGGGGGGCAATTAATTACCTCTTTAGTCGATTTATACCCCTCCCCCCTCTTTGATGCCCCCTGTGGAAAATAAATAAATACCTAGTCATGTCATGTCAAATTCATTTGTTGTCTTACACTGCCACGTATATATTTTGAGTGGTCTTACCCGCACGATATTTCCCCCTTATGGAGTATCTTACCCCCTATATGTGGAACTTGTTACCCCATTGTGGCCCCTCTTCTGGGTCAACTTTAGATACGCCCCCCTCGATAGGGACCGATATATGGGTCTATTAGCAGGGTGATGGCAATGAATTGTGACAAAGGAGACCTATTTCGTTGGCCCGTGCGTGCTTTGATGCTGATCCTGGCGGACATCTGTGTTCCGCTTAAGGGGAAAAACCCGGCGGTATTATAGTCGTATATAGTCGTAGTGCCGCCATTGAACATAAATACAGAACTGACAGAAGTAAAGCTTGCTAACTCCACCGGGTTTACGATCGATTGGCACACACCCAGCTTGATTCATACTTCATTTTGTATACGATATATAAGGTCATGAAACTCATGATACCTGAGAAACGTTCATTTCTTTCCGCTCTAAACTTGACCCCTCATTCTGAGCCTTATACGCTTATACTAATCCCAACGCGTCAACTTAATTCTACAAAGTTATCTCTGATCAAATCTGAATTTTGATTTTGCTAGTCGACAAAATGGGTGTAGACGAAGTCGTGAGTGTATTGTAGTTTAAGAAATTATACAATACATAAAGATACTACATCATATACAGTTTATTATCCAGCATTTTTCAGAGCAGGGTTATCCACCTCAAAGGCTGAAGTAATACAAAAAACGAATGAATGAAAAATGACATGAATCATAGCATGCCATATTAATGCGATTCCTTACACAATGAGACATCAACCGCCCGGGAGCAACGATCTAGTGACAGCGGAGAATGGAAGTAATACCTTCTCAGAAATATTGATTTTGATTCGGATGCATGCATCTGGATTTCATCACGCCAGCAAATGTCCCCTCGTTCCTCTTTATACCCTTTTATCGTAGATTTTTACCCCTCCATGCGAGTCAAATCGGGGTCTTTAGCTCCCCCTCTCTCTCATCCTGCGAGACTTCTAATCAATCGTCGTAAACCTATTAAGGTCGCGGTCGGATTAAACAGTTAAAGATAATCTTGAGTTCTGGTGGTACTCTCCCAAATAAATCACACGAAATTCCATGAAATGTGCACCAAGTATTCATAAATGATGTATTCAAAACAACATCTGCGAAATTAAATTTAAAATTAAATCGTTAATGATAAATGATCTTCAAATTTCTTTGCTTGTCGGAATTCGTTTTAACGTGTCACATAGTCACATCGATGTCAGTGGTTTAGTACTCTCGGTTTCGTGCATATTGTTTCGTTTAATTTCGTGTAAGTGTTAAAGGGGTAGTTTAGTTTTGGTATAGAGGGCGCTGCACATCACAATTTTTTTGTGAGGTAATGAAAAACTGAGTGTCGAATTTGAGAGAACATGCAATTTTAATGGCAGAATAAACTTTATTTGGTTGAAATCGACCCAGAAACGGCTGAAATATCAATAAATATATCTGATCTTATAATTATTTGGGGCCCAAATAATTACGATGATTTTTTCAAAAAATAAAAAAATGCTTGCACTTTTTCAAAAATTTTCAAAAGCGTTTTTTAAATAATTGTTGAAGATCTCTCTATATAATCATTATTTTAATAAAACATCACATGCATAATTTTGTATGAAAAATGGTTAAAACCAATGCCTTGTTAGAAAGCGCCCTCTTGTGTTTTAATGGCTCTTTTTTAATGATAACGGGCTTTTTACTTAGTCGTTTGTAATTTTGTATACCTTTTGGAGCATGGTGGAGTTATAACTATTAGTTTATAATGTTACTGTCCAGGTTTGGTTACTAAAGTTCAGCCTTACCAAAACTGTACTACCCCTTTAATACAGATGCATACTGGAAATTTAATAGTAACCACCAGTCCACCACGAGCAAATTTGAAATATTTTTTTTTAATGGACAAACCATTTTATTTCCAGTACTCAATATTATCTTTAAGTCATTCTCTCCTTGTAGAGCTCTTGGTGGTTGTTCGCTTGACGTTAGTCCATTTCTCACGCTATATATCCCGGGCAATGAAGGCATCTCTTACATTACAGCAAAATTAAAAGCGTCCTGAACTTTACCATTCATCAGAACTGGAGCGAGGATATAAACACGATGAAAATAGGACATTTCTCAATCCAATTTGTTTTATAAATACATGTCCTATCGAATGACATGAAGACATTCATTTTGTTCTAATCTTGTGGTAAATTGGAAACATTGAAATGAAACAAATGCAGCAAAGCACGTTAGATAATTTGAATAGATTGTAATGAGGAACATAATAAGGACCCCCCTAGCAGGACTATTCATACAATTCTCGAACTAGATTATCGCCGAACTTGTTATCGCCGAAAACCCCACCAGTTATATGAAAATGAGATGTCGGCGAAGGGAATGTTTTAAGGGAAATGGAACTTACACAAAATAATAATGGCATTAGTAGATTATACAACGTTTTATCTAGATTGCCATGTTACCGCCAACAGAAAGACCACTAGTAGAACAATACACCTCAGTGTTGGATTATAGACAAGTTTCAGGGAAATTGGTAGGGCAAGAGAGAAGCATCGGATAAGAAAAAGGAGTGAAAACATGCAGGAAAAAAAGAAAGCACAAACAAAGCCGAGGGTCATTTAAAGGCCATCAAGCGTGGGGATGCTACACAGCGGGTCGCCATTTTGAACTAGGCTAGTATGCGCGCACTGTATAACACTGAGCTAACGTGCATTACGCACCGTGCGCAACGCGTGCGCAAGATGGCGCCGCGCATTTGATTTGACGAATCTGAACTACCTTTAACTCTCTGTGCGCCGTGATATCATAACGTCATATTTGTTTGTTTGTTCATATTATGTATGCACACCATCGTAAGTACCTAAATAGGCGACAGAAACGTAACAGCGGATAAAAACTGAGGGTCATTTTATCGCTCTGAGTGTCATGGTCGTCTATATAGTCACAATTATCATAGAATCATATAATCAGTGCCAAACAGGTATTAGTTTGGTACCAAATATTTGCAAACGGCCAATATTTCGAAAATACGACGTAGTCAGGTGACCGCAGATTTATAGAGAAGAGTATTTAACCCTCTGCGTGCCATTGTCGACTCTATAGTAGGCCTATATTCGCAATTATCATATAGATTCGGGTAAGTTTCAAACAGGCAATATTTTGGTGTCGGAGAGGTAGTCGTGTGACCGTGGATTAGAGCAGCTGAGGGTAACTTAAGCCTCTGAGCGCCATGGTCGAATCTATACAGTCATACTATTCATAGAACCAAAATGCAGATAAGTGCCATACAGGCAATATTTCGATATTTTCGACGTAGTCGGGTGACCGCGGATTAGAGAAGTGACAACTTAACCCTGTAAGCGTCATGGTCGAGTCTATATTCACAATTATCATATGGAATCAGATAAGTTTCAAACGGGCAATAACATATTTCGGTATCGGAGGCGGAGAAGTGTGACCACGGATTAGAGCTGAGGGTATAGATACGTAGTCACGTGACCACGGATTAGAGGTGAGGGTAATTTAACCCTCTGGACGCCATGGTTGACGCTATATAGACCGATAGAGTCACGATACTCATAGAATCAAATACGTTACAAACAGGCAATATTGTCGTATCAGAGACGGAGTCGTGTGACCGCGGTTTAGAGCTGAGGGTAACTTAACCCCCTTAAAGCGCCATGATCGACGGCATAGCGTCACAATACTCATATAATCAAATACGTTCCAAACATGCAATATGTGGGTATCAGAGACGGTGTCGCGTGACCGCGGATTACAGCTGAGGGTAATTTAAACGACACCACGAAGTCGACTTTACATGAGATGGAGAGTTGTCAAACACAATCAGCGAGATGTTCGTCTCCTTCTGGCCTTACGGAGAAATACCCTGACGCTATATCCTCTCCCAAACGAAGAATATAACGTAAGATTACAAAGTGGCGTATTCATGTTCTCAACCCATATCATGCATACCGGGGAGGTGTAATTGGAAGGTGACGAGGATGGCTGGGCGGGGGTAATGTTAGATGGGGAAGGTGGTCTGTAACAAAAAATCAATTGGTGTGATGTATGTATTTATGTATAATATCATTTGGGGACATGGGGAGGTAGTAAGAGGGGGGGGGGGGGGGGGGTAATGGTACAAGCCCTCACCCCAACCTTATAGCTACTCTAACATCACTAAGCTTGTATCAACATCAAATCCGCAGTACTTTATACAGTCAGTGGTGTAGCCATTGTGGGTAGAGCCGGCGTGAGCCCCCCCCCCCCCCCCTCCCATCCGCCCCTTTTGGAGATCAACTATGAAAATAAGTAAAATCTGACATTATCATGACATAATTTATGCCTTATTGGTATACCGTTTAACACTTATTACGTCCCTTTTCACATCCGCTATAATTATACCCCTCTTTTTGGTCAAATTCTAGTAACGCCATCGCAATGTTATAAGTTGAGGCAAAATAGAATAACATTGAGTAGTAATAGTCTATACAGTGGCTGATTGTTTGCTTGAGGAGCTTTTTATAAGATGGAAGAATGGATAGACGGTATTGACAGACAGTTCCAACGGATTTTTAAAATAAGAGAAGTTAAGATTACATCTATAAAAGCCGCAGTCTTATTCTGTAGCAGGATGATACGTAACATAAGATGTGAAAGAACAGGGGTGAGGTGAAAGTGTGGTTTGTTGCGATTTCGTATAAGATGGAAGAACGGAAAGGGATAGATGTTATTGCCAGAGAGTTCCAACGAAGTTTTGAAATAGAGAAGACTAAGATTACAAGAGAAGTCATCTAGGTATATAGCCACAGTCTATACTGTCACAGGATAATACGTAATATAATGTGCGTATATAGGGACAGGGGTGAGGTGAAAGTGTGGTTTGTTACGATTTCTTATAACATGTATAAGATGGTAGAAGTTGATAGCGATATATGTTATTGACAGACAGTTTCAACGAAGTTTTAAAATAGAGAAGAGAAGTTAAAAGTCATCTACGTATTAGCCAGTCTATCCTGTTACAGGATGATACGTAATGTAATGTGTGTACGGACAGGGGGGAGGTGACAGTGTAGTATGTTGCGATTTGTTAAAAAGCTGGAAGAATGGATACAGTATATAGCACTGCGGTTACGAAGATATTATCTCCACTCGTCGATTTCATTCCAAATCCCAAAAGTTGCTTCGTTGGTTCTGTGCGTCAAAAACAACCTGTTATTCTTCTTTTCTGTATTTGTATACAGAACTCCCTAAAATTATACACCTCCGCCCCTCCCCTAAAAATATGTTGTAAATCTATATAGCCGCAGACATCTATATAATGTACTGTAGCAGGTTGATACGTAACATAATTATTAAGATGCGCTTCGGGAAGGGTGCTCTGGGGCATAGATGTATTTTGTGGAGTGAAATGAAGATAGAAAACAGAAGAAAATGTTGCTTTTGACGTATACAGAAACAACGAGGTGGTTCATGTGTTTGGAAGTGAAGAAGATCACATCTAATTGTACATGATGATATACGGTAGACTAGGTTCCCGTTGAAGAAGGAGTTACACGCGATTAAGTTATGTCAATTAATTTTAATCAGAAAATGTGCGCGTTTCAACCAATCAGATTTGCGCATTTAGAACACATGATCTGACTGCAACGTGGCCTATAGAAGTAGAAGGACACCCTGGGAAGAGCGGGGCTGCCTTCTGGAGCTTTGTTAAAAGATTGAAGGGTGAATAGTTGTTATTGGCAGACAGAACTAAGGGAGGTGCTGCGGGTTGAAATGAAGAAGTGAAGATTACAATCCAACAATCATCAAGATTACAATTGCATATAGCCGCAGTCGCATATGTACAGTATACCTACCATCGATACTTTAACATGTTGTTGCGAGATAGAGAGGTGAAAGAAGAATGGAATAGTTGATATTGACATACAGAACCAACGGATCTACCTCTGGGATTTAGAATGAAATCGAGCAGTGAAGAGAACATCTACGTTACCACAATGCTATACTGTAATTTAGTTTGAAACGCTATACGATTTACAAACTATTTGGAGGGTGGGGCGGAGGTGTATAATTCAGGGGGGGGGGGGGGGGTTCTATCTAAATACAGAAAAGAAGATACTTGTTTTGACGGTACAGAACCAACAAAGCTACTTCTGGGATTTGGAATGAAATCGAGCAGTGAAGATTATACATCTACGTTACCACAATACTATACTGTATTTCAGGTTGAGACGCAATATATGATTTACGAAAGTATTTTTTAGGGGAGGGGCGGAGGTGTATAATTTTGGGGAAGTTCTATCAAAATACAGAAAAGAAGAATAACAGGTTGTTTTGAGGAACAGAACCAACGATGCTACTTCTGGGATTTGGAATAAAATCGACGAGTGGAGATAATATATAAGTAACCGCAGTGCTATACTGCAAACCATTAATTCAAACACAATACCTAATAATCACTCAAAATCGGGAAGGGAGGGCTGGGGGCAGATGTGTATTTTCAACAGATAGAAAAAAGAACGAAAGGTTGTTTTTGACAAACAGATCCAACGAAGCTACCTTTGGAATTTGGAATGAAATCGAGAGGGGGAGATACCATCAATATCACCGCAGTTCTATACTGTAATACGATGATATGGGCTAGAAGGTTACCCGGGGAAGGGATAGTTCAGAAGCTTTTTTTTTTAAAGGGGAATTAACCCTTATCCTTTTGACTTACTGGATGTGATGAGAGCATAACTACTATCATTGCTAGTTACTTATTTCCTCATGAATATTCCCGATTACAAAAATAATCAATATTTTATGGACCACTGTCGTCTGCTTTCAATGCCCATAGGAGGCGGCCATTATTTTTTCTTCAACTACTCGCGGTGAAATGACGTGGCAGGCGGAGAAAACAATAGCATTATCGTAACCCGCTATTGTGTTCTCCGCCTGACACGTCATTTCACCGCGAGAAGTTGAAGAAATGGCCGCCTCCTGTTGGCATTGAAAGCAGACGACAGTGGGCCATAAAATATTGATTATTTTCATTATTGGGAATATTCATGAGGAAATAAGTGACTAGAAATGACAAGAGTTACGCTCTCATCACATCCAGTAAGTCAAAAGGCTAGGAGTTCCTTCCCCTTTAAAGATGGAGGGAAGAACAGTTGTTATTGACAGACGGGCAGTTCCAACGAAGTTACTGCGGGTTGAAATGAAGAAGTGAACATGTTGATATACTAGATAGAAAGGTGGACGAATGGATGGAATAGTTGATGTTGACATACAGAACAAACGAAGCTACATTTCGCCTTTGGGCTTTGGATTTAAATCGAGATGGTGAGATTACATCTACATGTACATTATATACAGCCAGAGTGCTCTTTTGTAGCGGAATGATACTCAATATAAGGTGCACAAAGACAGGACTGTTGCGTGATCAATGCAAGTGGAGTGTTATTAAAAGATAGAATCATACTATAATTATTAGTTGTTATGGACAAACAGAACACACGAAGCTACATGTGACAATACAACAAAGAGAAGCGAAGATTACATCTTGAAAACCGCAGTGCCATACTATAACACGATGATTATAGCCAAGAAGGACACAAACCTAGGGTTATGATGATGATTTTTTTTATTTTTTATTTTTTTAGAAATTGAAGAATGAATAGTTGTGTTGATGTACAGAACCAACGAAATGTCACTTGGTTGAAAGGGAGAAGCGAAGATTACAGTATCTACTAAGCCGCAGTCTTCCACTGGAGCAGGTTGATCCGTAATGTACGAGGTTCACACAGACAGGATTGGTGTTAGGTGACCAGGGGCGGAGGTAAGGTATTTGGTGAAGTTATTAAATAATGTAGAATGAATAACTGTTATTGACAAATAGAAGCAACGAAGCTATATACCCGTGGCAAGAAATGGAGAAGGAAAGATTACCTCTTCAAGGGCGATGAAGGCCACGCGTGAAGGGCGCGCAGGGGCCCGGGGGTGGTGGGTAATGTTGAGGTGTTAATAATATTGACGAACAGAACCAACGAGGTTGATGTTGGTTGAAATGAAGTATTGATTACATCTATACGTACGCTATATAGCCGCAATATTGTACTGTACACCTTGACACAACATATAGAGGAACAAGCTATGGGGCACGTGGGGTGCAATTTTGAGATTTTTAAGAGTTTTGGCGCATTTTGCTACAAGGTGGAATGATAAATAATTTAGTTGCTTTATTGACATGGAGAACCAACTTAGTGATTGTGGGTTAGAAGTTGAATGTTCACAGTACATAGCCCCATCAGTTATGTAACTTAAAACGTGATGATTTGAACTAGAAGGACACGAAGCTGAGGTCAGGGGTAATGTAGAGCTGCCTGTTGTATACAACACATTGGAAGTACGGACAGTCTGTTGTTGACTTTAAATTTAGAAGTGAATATCAAAAACGAGCTATAAAGGCTTTAGCATTACTTGTCTGTAATATAATCACCATTACATCGGCAATACTTTGCACAGAGATTTTATATTACAGACGCCGGATTGCTAATTGAATGTAATACACGATGTGAATATCGTTTAATAAGCTGCCACGTTCATCTCAATGTGCGAGTAATACAAGAGAGGGGACAGGGGGCGTGACACTTAAACAGTGTCCCTTCCCTCAGAAAGGAAAAATCTGTATACAAGTCTGTACTTTTACTTTTGATTCCTCCAAGCGTATGTGTTCTCGATTTAAAGAACGTGTTCTGAGAAATAGATAGATAGATAGATAGATAGATATAATGGTTTATTTCAATTAAAAACATTCAAAAGTTACAAGCATTGCAAAATACCTACAACGGCAGCCCAAAGGCTGAAATGTTGATGTTTACATCGAAATCAATACATTTAAATACAAATTAAAATTATATTCATTCATAACATTTAAATTCACATGAGGTACTGTAAAACAAAATATTTCATCAAAACAAAAATATAAACTTTTAAAAATGTGGCACATTTTTGTATAATTAACAAAGAAGATGCATGTGTAACTGTAGTTTAATTTCATTTGATTTGATGCAAAGTGCATATACCTGGGAAGTCAACAATTTATTGGCTATTTAAAAGATCAATGAAATATGGTATTGCACTATTCCTAAATCTGTTTGTTTTGCATTTATATTGATTGAACTTTGGTATATATCTCAAGGAAATGTTCAAATTTTTTTGTTTGGGTATCCAATCTTTACAATGTGAAACAATGTCCCTTTAAGACGGATATAAAGTCAGCGTCGAGTCAAAGTCCTTCCCACTTCTTGGATAGCGCACTTCGGATGGCGCCTGTATCTGTTTCAATAGCCCTAGGCCACCCGTCTACTGAAGTAGTGAACGCTACATAATCAGGTAGGCCAAAACATTAGTCTCTGTTCCGACGGTTGTACCACCCGTCCGAGACTGCGTCTAGCTCCACTGTATACATGGTATAGTGGTAGTAGAAAGTCAGATTTATACATTAAATAAAGAAAATCCCATTTAGAGTCGGTTGATTCTGACTTGTCTTCGGGTAGCTCTATGTGTTGAACATCCCTTCTCCATTCTAGTAATAACGTCAAACGCCTGGCAAGAAAGTAGCATAGGTAGTTGGTGTAAAGAATCAACGAACCTTTGTTGGGGTTTAATGGAGAGGTAAATATTGCACATTATAGCCCCAGTTCCGTATCTATTTAATGATAGTGTGATGATATGGAATATCAGCTAGGAAAAGGAGAGTTTCAATATGACTATTAAACTGGGGCTCGAACCCACGGCAAACCGGTCATGCGACGGAAGCCCAACCGTTGAGCCGCGATGACCGGTGATGGAAATAGAGCATCGTATCATTTAATTTCTGGTTCGTCCAGGTGAACTTAACATGCTTAATGTGATGAGACAACCGAATGAGGCACGGCAAACAACCGTGTGTTTGTATTGGTTCTCATTATTCCCTAGCTATAGCTAGCTCTCCATGTACGCCAGAGTAGGCTTAATAAAACCATTATAACATACATAACAGATTGACGTGCATATGCATACATTGTCATGTATAGAATACAATCATCCATACCTATACACTGCTATTGTCCATCCATTGTTAATAATAAACGCACTCTCATTCCCGAAATTGAAGGGAAATAAAATGATGCCTCATTAACCTTGGTGAAAAGGGATTAATGCCCCCTTCCTTTATTTCCCCGGTGCATTTTCAATTTAAAATTTCGGTCGAGATTTCACGCTCCAATAGACAAATATGACTACACGTAAAACATCTACATCTAAAAAAAGAAACAGTTTATGGCACACGAAAATTAATAACTAGACTGGGCCAGCAGGCATACACACGCACACGCAAAAATTATTATTATAATGTCAATTTTACCTGTTAATTGTATACTAAACGAAACAGTAATGAAAAAGCTAATTAAACTAGAAATCACATACAATAAAGCGTTTGACAACCACGTGTGTATAATTGAAGTTTCTTATTATTTTTTATTTATTTTTAAAGTAATGATTGTACATCATTATGCGTACTGTTTTATGAAAAGAGAAAACAAAAACAACAACCACGAGTGTGGACATTTTACAGAATTTTTGAAACTCCTACATACAAAATGTGTATAATATTCACATAGTTTTACAAGTCTATCATGTATCCAACATGCCGGAGGAGGGGGGGGGGGGGGGGGGGGTGAGACTGCATATACCGTATTATAATTATATACTTCCAAATTGAAGCACCTTCCTAAAGGGTGAGTTAACGATGCAACGCTATGAATTTTAATCCAGCATAATGTAAATGTCTGCAAGATGCAGTTTCACACTGGATGTCCATTGCAATATAGTCCATGTATAGTGCATAGGTCTCGCTCTGTTTGGACATAGAGTCACATGCAGATCATTATTAGAAATGGTTATTTAAAGGAAGCCAACACCCCAAAATAATATTCTTATACTTGAAAGGTAGCATTTTTAGTAGACCATTCCATAGGTTTCCAGACAAATTATATAATTGGAAAACGCATCACCATTATAACAGCATGTGTTCATGGGTCTGCAGACGAACGCATCGTCCGTGAATCTATTGTCTCCATACGTACGCGTGAATAGAATTGGCGCACTCGCATACGTTTGGCGCATACGGAACCATGAGGCCATGTTGGTTCCGTAAGTGGTGGTAATTGTATTGTCTATGAATATCACACAAGGGTACCTAAACATATAATTATGTGTTGTTCTTTGCCTGGGGTTCCCCTTTAAGTCTTTGGTGGGACACAAACAAAATTGGTGTCAGGGCCTTGAGAAAGCTTTTGCACACTAGACGACACCGTCTGACACTAATTTCTCGGGAACGTTATAGCCCAATTATGGCGTAGCTTCTTGAATTACGGGATTGTTTTTCTTTTTAAATTGTGAATTAACCCCTTGAGTGTCCTATGGTGTCTTTGAAGAGACGTGCGTGTCTAGACAAGAGTTGAACTGCGTTCCAGGCTAGTTTTTTTATACTAATCTGATAAATATTAGCTTGAAATTATAATATGTTTTAAACGCACTCCTTGTCAACTAAAGTCAAACCTGTCTTAGCAGGCAACCTGTCTAAAAATAATAACTGTCACGCGAGAATCACATAGCGCCCACAAAACAAAGAAGAATACAATTAATATACATTGCTTATTTTTCACTTAATTATCGACTATTGTGTAAATTACAACTGTACAATGAAGAACGAATTGGTCTCAATTGTCTTTAATAGCAGCCAACCTGCTATAGTGCTAAGAGTGACCCCCTGCAGCGTACCACAGTGTTATTAAACCCGACTATAGAGGTCACCTGTCTCCAGTGGCCACTTTTATTGTTTCCATTGACTGGTCATTATACCCATGATCGACTGTACATAATGTCAGTACCGACTTGAGCCACAACATCACCAGTGTAATAATAGTCAATGTATTGTTCATTAATTTTGTTCACAAAGTAAAAAAAATGATGAAATTAATTGTTAGTCATGCACATTCACACACCCCTCTATACGATTTGCTACAAGCTGCAATAGTTATTACCCCTCGTTTATTGCAGATATAATGCAGATTATATGAAATTCAGGAAACAAATGGTCAGTAGAGTGGTACAGTAGTGTTTCCATGTTTATTTTGTCCTCGTGAAATTACACACTTGGTACTAAGAGGGTTTAAAAACGCCCCAAGTCGCGAGGTGAAATAAAAACGGTTTACAATATGAAAGAAATATTAAATTAATGGAACATAAACATGTACTAACATTTAATAATATAAAAGTTAGTAAACAAAACATACATATAAGAGACAAAAGATGTACACTGTCCCCGGGGTTATACGAAGGCACATACATATATATTTACTACATTTAATGAAGTTTTGACCGGAGAGTCGACCGCATGGTCACGATGGTCCGTGTTATTCGTTAAGTATTAGTATTATTATTATCTTGTTGATCTTTTACAAATCACACACGCACAACAACATATCCAACTTCGACTCAAATAATGTAAGATCAAATCTTATACCCATTATTATTATGCACATAGGCTTATAAAATATACATAACTGGCTATTTATTTACTGCAGGCACAACCATTTTATTACGGACGTAACTGGTGCGCATAATAATTTATAACGTATACAGAGGATGCACGGATACGACTTAAAGAATATCATGCAGTGTTATAAGTTGACGTCATAAATCATGCTCCTCATTTATTTCAACAAAAATGTCGCCCCCTGAACTACACAGATCGCATTTGTTATCGGTCATTTTATATCCATCCGATAGTCCGTCTTCATTTGTAAACTTATATCCAAATGTACATGGCAATGTGCGAGTGATATAAACAGTAAATGCGTATTTTTAGCGTGTCCATGTATTTGCCAGCGGCTTTTACTCTGACTGAACACGGTGACAAGTGACAACCATTATGATGTCACAATACATGTACGTATCTTATTATCTTTTAAGAAAGACAATTCACCATTTTCTACTTTCGATTCGATTACTTTTTCTATACAGTGAGGTCGTTTTTTTACTCACATGTAAAATTTGAATGCATTGCTTTAGGAACTGCTTCATCATGTTTTTATGAAATAGACATTTGTAAAGGAGTTAAATACATTTATAATGAATAGGTACTATAACTCCTATTTTGATTTTAATTAATTTCATCTCGTTCAAATTATATTTAACTCCGCCTTGTACAATGTATGTTTGTTTACTAACTGGCATTATGTCTGTTGTTATCCAAACGTGGGAGGATGGTGAATATTGCGTGTGCGTTGATATATATTTGGAATTACGTCATTAAATCAGGTATCGTACAGGAAACGCCAATACTAAACAATACATTAATAGGTATGGAGGTAAAACTCATTAAGGGCTTAGCGTCTGAAATTGTATAATTCTAATTGAAATACCGCGAGTTGTAAATTGAGCATCGACGTAGATTTGCGCTGGCTCGAATCCTATTAATCAGCTAAAAATATTAACTTCTAATTCTGTAGATACAGCCAATATTAATCCCCATGCAAAAGCCATGAGGTTTGCTCTAGAACAGGATATTGGATATACGAGACAAATCTGTTAATTGGTCCCCGAAATGATTCCGAGTTAACATGTTAATTGCTTTTTAGAAATGGTTGCGTCAAATTGAAAAATCCTTCCCTATAGTATATGTTTCTTTCGATAATCAATGACTCCTTTGTTATGATCTGACAAAAATGACCAATGACAAATATATATCCAAATGCACCGTGAAAGAATTAGTCAAGCCAATTAGAGAATGAATACTCTTTTGTTAATTGTCAAATTGGATTAGGCGCGATTGGTTGGATATATATGGTTCTGTTATGCTATAATTACGCGATTGCGCTATTTGTAATGTCAATTCTGGTTAACGTTAATCTTGTTATCAATAGTGAAATTGTAATTTTTATATTCCAGGGCATGTATGTATAACTATTAGAATCAGGCTGATTACGTCGGTGTTTACTCTTTTTTTGCATGACGGACTGTTAAGTATTTAAATGTCAGTTAAAGTGCAGCTACATAATTATAGTCTATATACAGTTCAGTTAGCTGTTCAAAGATCATAGTTTAGTCTATACATATCATAATATATGTATGTGGCCTATACGTATAATTGTGTAAAGATGAAAAAACAACAGGGCACAAGAGAACCACTAAAGTTTCAATCTGTTTAGGTCGATTTGAAAATAGTTACTGATTCCCTTTAAAATGTCATTTTTTGCAACATTTGTGCGCATCATAATGTGGCCCAAACAAGTGCTATACATGTAATAAACAAAAATACACAATCTCTTCTCCAATTTGAATGTACAGAAATTGAAATAATTACGTCAACCAGATAACAAAAAAGCCCCCTTTTATACATTCATTAAAATTAAATGAAAAAAGAACAATCTAAATTAGTGGCCTCCTCGTTGCATTTATCATTGTATTTATTTATTTATTTATTTACATTGGACAATGTGTCTTTCTGGATTGATCGGTTCACACGTTGGCATTGATAGCTCTGACTTAATCGCCTTAATTAAAACGAACTTGGCAGGCGCAATTCGATACGATGTGGCGAAGGACATGAAGCCATGAAGTAAATGACACTCCAATACAGAAAACAAAACACCTAATTTAAAGTGATCCATTAACTTTATCAAATTCAACCAAAGTCGCTTGGAGCTTCCACATTTCTCTTGCACCTTGTCTTTTGGCTCATGTTAACAGAAGAGTTAGATGGGTTTTGGTTTTTCAAATGTCTCCCTAATTACGGAGATATATATGATTGCAGGAAAGGCTTTGTATAGGGTTTCAAATTGGGATTTTAGTTTCCAAATATCTCCCTAATTATGGAGGTAAATGTATTTCTGATTGCATGAAGTGTTCCAAGAACGTATTTCAGTCAAAATGAATCAGTGAGCATTCGGTGATAACATTTGACATAAATTTCACCTTTTCAATAGGTAAACAGTGTAATCGTTTATACAAATCAAATCATCGCAAACCCTTCAGAAGAATCTTACAATGATATTGGTATAATATTGAAGTCTCAAATATAACTTTTGGAAAATCTTATGAAATCAATGGATCACTTTAAAGGGATCTAGTATTAAACATTGTCCAAATCCACAAAACTTAATTATAAATCTAATGGTTCTCTCATACCATGTTTTATCCGTATTACCAATAGAAGCATGGAACACGTTTTGTCTTGTCAAATTTCCCTTTCATTAAAAAGATATTTAGGATTGAAGTGTTCAGATTGTAAACTTTCCACTGGATAGTCATAACCGTGTACAAAGTCAGTGCAATGAGTTAGGGAATATCACTTTGCATTTTTGCTCATTACTCGGCCATATAACATCCATTTAACACGAACTGTTTCACACAATACTCAGAGGACATATCATATCACAAAACTATACATTTTACCAACCATACAGTACATCACTTTCTGCACATGCCAACATAGATAGATCCCTTTAAAATGTGTGTTTTGTTGCATGTTATGTCGCTGAGCTGTGGTGTGTACACTGGCATAATATCAGAGTATTGATGAGGCAAATGAAATAAACGTTACCGTTTAATTATTGTTCCATCGCAAGGTCACTATGTCGTAACATTATAGTCTGCGATCAATGTCTGGATGTAAAAATAACCTGTTTGCGTGCGGATATTTTTTTATTACCTGTTTATGAAGCTATAATGAAATATAAATCAGAATTACAATACAGGAATATTATAATAGTGTAAATATTATTTCATAGTTTAGGTTTAAGCTGAAGCCGAATGTTTCGTGAATACTTTGTCGTGAATATGATTTTTATATTTTGTTTTATTATCTGCACCGCAATGCAGACAAATACAATACAGGGATAAGAATTGTACAAATATCTGATGGGGAAGGGGCAGGTTGATATAACCTTTGTGAACATTGGTAATTTTAAAATACAATCTTTAAGGTTATATAAAATTAACCTTCACTTCAATAATTAGATGCATATCAGGAAAACAGTACAGCAACACACTTTGTAAACACAACTCAAAGGTGGAAAAGGTGGTCGAATTTGTGTTGTTATTTACGCGCGATTTAGTAGTGTTGAAATTAAATTATATCTTTATATAAATTAACCAACAACGCAAAAGAGGAATAAAACAGCCATACAATATTGCAAACAAGGAGGTCAGAATCAAGATAACAATACACAGCAATACAATTGTAGCGAAGTTATAAACACATCAGAGGCGTATAGCGTAGTTGGACTCATGGGGGGGGGGGGGGGGGGGGGGCACACACGACTTATTGGAGGGCAAACTCTACGTATGTCTTTATATTTGAAAGTATTTGCCTCTTATGTGCACGTTTTATTGTGTTTGTCAAATTATTTGGGGGCACGTACCCCCTGTCCCCCGTGACTAAGCTACCTCTTATCAGTGGCGTAGCGTGGTCGGAATGATGTGGGGGGGGGGGGGGCAGCCATATTATTGGGAGGGGGGCACACCTTCTGTATTTCTTTATTTTGTGAAAATAGCACCCTTATTATGTTTTATATTGCTTTTCTCAAATTATTGGGGGCACGTGCCGCCCCCTTGACCCCCTGCCCCCCGTAACTACGCCACTGCCTCTCATTATTATCTAAGCCACACGAAAGGGCGCGTGTTCTAGAGGTGAGAAAGGTCTGCTTAGTTTGACCAGGTGCCTTTTCCCAATCGTCATGAGAGCCACCAGAAAGCAAACAAGCTCCCGAAGCCAGACAGCAACGAAAGAGGGAATTGTTACTTCTGTCGCTGCCAGCGATTAGCTGCCAGCAGGGGTTTGTCTATATGTATAGATTATTATACTGCACGCGCGACGCGATTTTAATCATGAATTCTTCATTTATACAGCATGTTATTAACTCTTTAAATACTAATCAGTGAAAGGTTTGAAGATACTTTCGTACGGTATGTGTGCATCTTGTAATGTTTTTGTTTGTTTTGTTTTTACTTATGACCCTGTCACACTATCGAACTTTAATGATAAAACATGCTAGGGAAATCATATTACTATAATATTTTATTTTAAAACTCATTTCAATATTGTTCAAGTACTGTTTCTGCTTGTTTAATACATGTACACCAACCCCCAAACAATATGTAATATGAATAGGGATAATATTTAAATATAAGAAATCTTATATATGTTATATATTATATTGTTTGTATTATACATAGAATAAAACTATGATCGATCCGGATTATTATACTTTATTCATACAGAGCTGAAATCGAGGAAAGAAATAAAACAAAACGACACAAATTAGCTTGGGTAAAAGTTAAAAGAATAATACATCTGATAAAATGAATGAAACAAGTGCATACAAATAGGGACTGAGATATGAACGATCATTTCAATTGGGCGACGATGACAAAATCAAACGTCGATTTGTGCCCAGATTTTGTTAACAGACACGTGATATGATGGTTGACAGCTGTATTTTCTCCTGTTTAACGGACAGCTCATTAAAAAAAATGACCCAGCAAATTATTACCTTCAATTAATTCTGACCGCTCGAAAAGCTATTATTCAATGTCCTTGAGTATATATACCGAAGGCAAATTTACTCTTATAACGTGGCGAAATGGAGCCGAGGAAGGAAATTAGCAATTTCCTTTTTATCGAGTGCGTAACAATTTAACAATTTATTGTTACGTGAAACCAATGTCCACGGCCTTCAGATTGATCCAATTATAAATTAAATATCAGATTCTCAAAAAAATATAAATAAAATGCGATATGCAAACAATGTATTTTCTGGCCCATAGATTATACAGTATACGACAGAGAAGTCATATGAAATATCCATAAGGTAGTTAAGCACATATCATCATTACTGCGTAAAGTGATAAATCAATGTACATTTGTATTTGAAATATACATGAAAACCATGAATTTGGTTGGAATGTGTTTTGTTAGTATTGATTTGCATTGCTTGGTATAATTTAATTAAGTTATTTGTGTTGAATTGAATTGAATTTTAAAAGGGTTTATTAATTAAATAGTTGGCAGCCAAAGGCTGAATTGTACATTTGTTACATTTGTAAAGTGCATGATACATGTTAAAAGTAATGAGTAATATGCAAATAGCAAAATACACAATTGTACATAAGAAAAGAAAATGATTATATGAAATTGAATTAAATATTGTTTAAAATATGAACAAGGTATATAGGAAGAGCAATATTTTCTCTTTTAATTGGTAACCAATTATTAAAAATATGGTGTTTTCTTAAGATATTATAAACTGTTTACAAAGTTGTTTTCTTCTTGCTTCCAATGTAGTCAAATTGCACAATGAAAGAGCAAAAGTGGCATATGTTATATAGTCACCTCCCAATATTATTCTGAGGACTCTCTTTTGAATTCGTTCTAAATTTAATATCTGCTCTTGAGTAATATTTCCATTAAAAACCGGGACGCAATAATTAAGTCCTGGTCTTATGTATCCCATGTATATAGTTAAAAGATCATTTAGATGATAACATTGTAGACTTAGATTGTTTCTTTATTCTATGTAATATGACAAATACTCATATACTTGTAGTTTGGTACCTTGAATTTTGGTAAAAATTGATATTAAACTTGTAATACGTACATAATTATTCATTTTAAATTATGCTTATTAATTTCAATTGAAATATCAATATGACTAGAATAGTCTTGCTCTCATATAATAATGATTTCACAATAGGTATTCAGCTGATAGGTATAGTTACTTTATGATAAATATATTGTAATGAATGAATTGCTTGGTGATTAATAACTTAGAACAGTTAACATTAATGTTCCAATTCATTTGAATTTGAATGTAACAATTGCTATATTGTATTATTTATACTATGTATGTTTTGATGTTCAATGTACACCGATCCTTTCAGCACTGCTGCTGATCAGTTTGAAATGTATACCAAAATAAATAAATAAATAAATAAATAAATTTAGTATATATATGATATCCAACTAATTATTTAATTTACTGTATTTATAAGACAGCTTTGTTCTCAATAATGTAAATACCAAAATGAGTTCAGCTAAATTTTGTCCATAAAAGCTAAATGATACGTGTCAATATCATTATTCTACTACAGAACGAAACATATAATATGTTATCTTGATATAATTATATCAATAACATTATCGTCGTTAAAAGAGGGCACTATTTAAAAAGACACAATTCATAACAATCATTAATTATATTGCAATAATGAAATGGTGTTTAAACAATGTTTAACAGTTTATAAAAAAAGAGTGGGCAACAAAAGCAATTCTACCCAATTTGTGTGTGTTTTGTTCACCCCCTCTTTTACGTATTACATATAATTATGCGAGTAAAAAAAGAAATGGCACAGTATCATCTCCATAATAATCAAACATCAATAATTATGTTTGTTAAAAATGTAAACAAAAAACACTTTCACATTTTAAATAGATTATCCATAATTCATTAGTATACAAGAGCGACAAGAGCACTTCTATGTACAAAATGGTTCCATAAAATCCCAATCTCTATCTGTATACGCTATGTGTATGTGTGTGCAAGCAATGTAGTGCAGCACCAAATCCATTGTTATCAGTGGCGTAGCGTGTGCACACTGATCGGGGGTCGGGGGCACCGATTATTGCGGGCACATCCTATATGTATTTCTTCATTTGCATTCTGCATGTACATAATTATTTACATCTATGTTTTATTGGGGGGTTTTCATTAAATAAAAAAAAATCATCGTCTTGGGGGGGGGGGGGGGCATATGACCCCCGTGCCCCTAACAGCTACGCCACAGACAATTATTGTACATTTATTGTTGGTCAAGGTCTAGCTATCTCTTAACACACCCAAGGTCGGGGAGTTAGGCAACGGTTGTATCGGCATTAGCGCGTCACGAAGCCATTAGCACATACATGTAGTGCCATAATACCAATCCGAGTTTTATCATCCCGTTAATTTCTGTATGCAGGATAGCTTGTTTAATTGGATTTACTATTTGTTTAAATCGTTGATCCATTAGCACTATAGTTTTTTCTTTTATCCAAATGATTTTACGAAGAATTTTCTGTATAATTCAAGTGGTAATTTATAAAACCATTTATACCGTTTCTATCACATGAAATAATTAAGTTATTGTGCTTTTATATACAATGTTGTATTATACCTTTAATCTCTATACGGGATTGTCTGTTTATTTTGAATGTCAATTTGTTTAACCGTTAATATATTTTCTATTGCTCGAGACTATTAAGGTATAATTATATTAAACGTTCTATACAATTGATTCACATAGATTTCTAACGGTTTAGCGCTGTAATATAGATTTTTGATTACCTGGTTAATGCTGCATGGTCTATATAATATATATACCGTTTCTATCACATGAAGTAATTAGGTTATAGTGTTTTGATATAAAATGTTGTATTATACCTTTAATCTCTATACGGGATTGTTGTTTATTTTGAATGTCAATTCGTTTAACCGTTAATATCATTTTTATTGCTTGAGACTATTAATTAATTTATTTCACATAGATTTCTAACGGTATAGCGCTGTAATATATAGTTTTGATTTTGGTTAATGCTGCATGGTCTATATAATGGCTATATAATGTCAACCGTTTATATAATTTAAATCACATGAAAACATTCAGGGATAGTGCTATAAAATGCGAATTGTCATCCCAATAATTTAAATATATTATATATAACATAAACACAACTTTTTACTCCAACTATATACCCTTCTTAGCCAGATAAAATCCAGATATATATTATCCAGAGATAAGATTAGCTGGATAGCTTAATCCCCAATTATTCATATACCAGGAACAGGAGCTTGGATAGAAGTCAAGTGCATATAAGATATAACTAAGTTCACACTTATCTACTAATTGTTTGCGTTTAAGAACAAATAAGCAGATCAAAGACTTTGAGTATTAATAATAATAATATACTCGATTTACATAGCGCCTAATATGATTGATAATCATCTCTAAGCGCTTTACAATGATATTATTACCCCAGTCATAGGATGCAATGCAAACCAGCACACATTGTGTGCTCCATCTCCACTCCCTGGGGAGCATTCCTATTATGTCTTGATTCGACCATGGCACTCAGAGAGTTAACATTGTCGGAGGACATATTATATTAAAACACTATTTATTTATAAGGGGAAGTTTACACTTAAGGTCAACGTGTAACATGTCCAATGGCCTGGTAATAACGGACATTTTGGGGACATATAACAATGAAACTATCAAATCATCTATACAATTTTGTAACAAAGTGTTGACATTGTAACGCTCATCCAAAACCGATGTTCTTTTCTTTCCTTATTTTGAAATTCACTTCCACTCGTATCTTTTAGCTGTTTTTTAAATCAAATATTCACAGACTTTTCTGTAGGCACGGGCAATCAATCTGATACATGCTTCGCCAGTGATGAAACTATCAGAACATCTACGATTTTGTAAGAAAGCGTTACATGGATAATACTCAACCTAAAAGCTTTTTTTTTCATCTTTCTTTATTTTGACATTCATTTTCACTCGTATCTAATAGCTGTTTTCTATCAAATATTCACAGACTTTTCTGCAGGCACGGGTTATTAATCTGATACATGACTCGCCAGTGATAACACTATCAAAACATCTACGATGTTGTAACAAAGTGTTGACTGTAATGCTCATCCACACCGCGGTTCTTTTCTTTCCTTATTTTGACATTCATTTCCACTCGTATCTAATAGGTGTTTTTTAATCAAATTATTCACAGACTGTTCTGCATGCACGGGCAATCAATCTGATATATGCTTCGCCAGTGATGAAACTATCAAAACATCTACGATTTTGTACCAAAGAGTTAATGTAATGCTCATCCGAAACACTTGTTCTTTATTTTGACATTAATTTTCACTCGGTATCTAATAGCTGTTTTCGATCAAATATTCACAGACTTTTGTGAAGGTATACGGGCAGTTAAACTGATACATGACTCGTCAATAATGAAACTATCAAAAAATCTACGATTTTGTAACAAAGCGTTAAAAGTAATGCTCATCCGAAACACTTGTTCTTTATTTTGACATTAATTTTCACTCGGTATCTAATAGCTGTTTTCGATAAAATATTCACAGACTTTTGTGAAGGTATACGGGCAGTTAAACTGATACATGACTCGTCAGTGATAAAAAATATCTACGATTTTGTAACAAAGTGTCAAATATAATGCTCATCCGAAACACTTGTTCTTTATTTTGACATTCATTTTCACTCGGTATCTAATAGCTGTTTTTTAATCAAATATTCACAGACTAGTACTGTACACTTCAGGCACGGACAATCAATCTGATACACGATTCGTCAGTGATAAAAATATCTACGATTTTGTAACAAAGTGTCAAATGTAAATCTCATCCGGAACGCTTGTTATTTTCTTTCTTGATTTTGACCTTCATTTTCAATCGGTATCTATCAAATAGTCACAGTCTATTCTGTAGACACGGGCAATTAATCTGATATATGACTCGCCCATCGAGCTAATGTACATTAAGAACGAAGTTACTCAAGCATTCAAGAGTCACTTTAATGGATAACCGAACTTAAAGCACACATCAGACTAAGATGTGTTGGTTTATTAATACAGATATCGAAGACAGTATATCATTTTACAGGGAAACAATTAGTTTTAGAATTAGAATTAGTTAAATCAAGGAATTGCGATAGCTAAGAACGAAGCTGGCTTCTGAACAATACAAATATCGCTACAAATAGACTACCGGGAACAATTATGTTGCTTTATTGGTACATTATTTTGTTATTGAGGTTACATTTTACAGGGAAACGTCATAATAAGAATTACTGTAATGTGAAGGAATTGCAAATGAATGTAGCCGAGGATGAGGGAGGCGTTTAAACGATACAAACAAACTCCCGGGAAGAATTTAAGTCTGCACATCAACAAATCCACGTGACACGATGCTTTGAGTGGATAGATTCGCCCGTTTTCGTTCTCAAATAACTTCAATAAGCTTTCGGATGAACTCTTGCTGATGTATTTATCCGCAGCTTGATCGTCCGTGTTTCAGTGGGTGCGTTTACATAGAATTGCATATCCCAGAATCGACGTTTTGAAATGGGTTTCGTAAAGGGATCTAGTTAAACTTTGTTGGCATGTGCAAAAAGTAATGAATGGTTGATCAAATGTGTATTTCTGTGATCTGGTATGTCCACTAAGTAGTGTGTGAACAATTCACGTTAAATGGATGTTATATGGCCGGGTATAATGAGCAAAAAGCAAAGAGATATTCGATAACGTATTGCACTGATTATGTACACATCTATAACTATCCAGTGGATATTTAAAAATCGGAACACTTTAATCGTAAATATCTTTTTGTCGAAAGGGAACTTCGACAAACTAAAATATGTTCCGTGCTTCTATTGGTAATATGAATACAACATGGTATGATAGAACCACTGGCGTTCTAAGTAAGTTTTAAGGATTTGGACAATGTTATGTTACTATAGATCCCTTTAAACGTGGATTCGGTTCGTAAATCAAATGCGCGGTGCCATATTGCGAACGCATTTCGCATGGTGCGTAACACGCACTAGTCCAGTTTCATGCGGAGCGCGCAAAGAAGCCTTGTTCTTAACATCTCAAAATGCCGATTTGGGGCTTGATAAATCTATATAAACGCATCGAAGGATTATGTAGTTATTTTGTCATCTAATGTGTGTGGCAGCGTGAGTATTCTTTTCCAAATTACCAGTTGTTACCAGATTCTTGCATGACATCTAAATTGAAGGCGGATATTTTTTTTTTACACTGTTCTCTTTTTTGTTTAATCTCTGAATAAGTACATCGTGAAAGTTAACAACAAAATCGACATATAACTCAAAAACACAAAAGTTGTTTTTGCCCTTACTTTTTTTCTTCTCCTTATTTGTCTAATGTTTTCCTTTTGGAAACGTAAACTTTTTTGTTTATAAATCCAATGCAGTGTCATGTACTGTACTTATTCACTGTATTTTTCATTATACCTTTCTATTTATATTATAGGTGTTCGTTTTTTGTGAAAAGTGTAAATATAATTCAGTTATAAAGCTGCAAAACATATGTGTGCCTTATTCATTCGTTCTTTAATTTAATTTTACTTGTCATGAATAGTGCATGATAATACATGTACAAACAATATGTAGACGTAGCGTCGATACTACTGTATATATGAATGTTCATGTTTAGTTCCAAGCGACCAGTGTCATAAGTACCTCCAGATATTAAATGAAAAGTATTTTTGCAGAGAACAGATGTTATTTGTAATGATACTGTAGCTAAATTAATGAACCAATACAAAACAGTGTATACGTGTTTACACAAACGAAACGAGCATACACAAAAAAACAAAAAAAAAACAAAGAGTAAATCGGCATGCAATATCTCAATTCAAGGACAGTTATAGAACTCTCTTATTTTGAAATTAAATATACAATATTGATGGGTGTCACCCTAACTCTAACCCTAATCCTATCAAAATTGCCGCAAGGACAAAATCATATAAATTGTTTAAATTTAATGCATAGCTCATTCTTAAAATTTCGCTCAATTCAGTGATATGCTGTTAGATATAGGATTTGCTTTCAAGGTTTTCCTTTCAATATTATATGATATGAAATGATTGATTCGTCGTATTATCATCTAAATTGCTTTATTACTCTGTGATTATGTTGCATATTGTATAATTTATACCGCCCATTATATACCTATGATAATATGAAATACATTATTTTGCAGCTTGTGGAAATAAAGAGAAAATGCAAATAAATGAAATTCATATGTATTTAGGGAAGTTTCTGTGATTGTAAAATTCTAGTATGATTTCATCATAATATCATTATGGCGTTATTGAAAAAGATTGCTAAGTTGGTACATGTATGTCTTAATAAACCGCTGCATACTTGCAGGATAAGGACATTTACATGATAACGATGATTAAAGAAAAAAACTTGAAAATAAACCTAAAATAGCCTCTTTTTTATGTAACGTATAATTTTTATTTTTTTTTAAGCACCAAGGTCGCTATTTCATTTTCAATAGAAATTAATTATCAGTAATTTTGTTATAAAGCTAAAGAAATATATAAAACGTCCTTTAAGAGTCGAAACATTGAATTAATCTAGTACACGAGTGCTTAATGCCAAGTACAGATGGATGGCGACAAAATCTGGGGGCTTTCAGAAGGCTAAATCAGATTTCCATCACCGATTACGACTGTAACGTGTTGTGGGGTTGTACAAATTTTCATCAACTTTCACTTTGCCCAGTGACGCGCGCAAGCGATTTTCTCCACCCCAGCGCTCCTCGGATATATAATCGCGGGTAAAATAATTGCGTCAGAACGGACCTTGCTTATATAGGCGTGTGAGACGATGGGGGGGGGGGGGGGGGGGGTGGGAGCTGCACCCCCGATCCCAGATGAGTGGCAGAAGAATTGCAATATACGGGCTAGTTCCACCACATATTCGAGGGATAGAACGTGTATTATATAATATTTGGCATGTTTGCAGTTTGGACAGTGAGGTGGTGTTGTGGAGCAAAATTCAAATCAAAGTGTATACTCGGGCAGGAGGTAAAAGCAGCCTCCCCCCAAAACTGAATTCGCCCGAACGCCCACGGGACCTTGCACGTAAAGGATAGCAGCAATCACGGCGATGATGTACAGTTCTTTATACGTACGTGCAGCGGCGTAGCTGAGTGAGGGGGGGGGGGGGGGGTGGGCAAGGGCGCATTCATCCATAGGTATGGTTATTTTAAGTGGCGTATAATACCCCCCCCCCCCCACCACCACCACATTTGAGACCAACATGACAATCAAAAATACCATGTACATTTCGCCCCCTTTTGACATCCATTATACCCCCTCCCCATCCCCCGCCCCCATTTTGTAAATTTCCGGCTCTACACACAATGGTATATAGCTCCCTTCAAAGCAGCTCTCGCTTTATGGGAATCAATAAACAAAACATATTTAACACTATTATTATTTTGGTCACAAGTTGACCCGAAAGCTGCCCCGAGCTGGCTGCATGGGTATACGCCACGTTACATCCATGTTTAATCATGTACATGGAGACAAGAAGACGCCGTGTCGACGAACACGAGTGGTTTTGTAACAAGTTTTAAAACACATTTTTAAATTAAATGCACAATGATTTATGATATGGGTTACTAAGTATATGCTTTGTAAACGGTACATGGTAAATGTTCATACAAATATGCAGAATAGTCTGTGAACATTCATGGCAACAGGATAATATTGGGCTAAGGTGCGAGCGAAAATGCAAGCAAAGCAACCTTGGACATTCGACCGCCACTAAATAATTGTGGCAACCACCGCTTACATGTAGAATATTATACATGAAATTAATAAATCACAGCTCATATTTACTTATAATGCACATCAAAATAATAGCGTACAATTAAATGTATTGACCATTCATTTTTCATTGAAGCTTGTGTTTAAACCATCGCTGACAGGTAAAAACTTATACATGAAATGATGAACTTACTGCTCACATTCACTACTAAAACAAAATATGTGGCTCGGAGGAGTGTCACCCTTTACGCTTACGAAATGTTTAATATCTTGCCTATAAATTTGAGAAGAATGATTGACGTTAAAAACTTTAAAAAGGAAATGACGAAGCTATCGATACTAGATTTATTATTAATGTTGTTCAATTATTGTTTTAATAATGCATATATGCATATTGACTTTCCTCGTTCATTTGATAAATGTTTGTCAATTATTGATGTCTAATGTAGTACCCCCTATCTTTGTAAATATGTTAATTTTCCCCCTTTATTTTAAATTCCTTGTTTGAATTGTATATATATTATATATATTTTATGCATGTCTGTATTCTTTTGTTCACGGCCATGCTGAAAAAACGCTGAAGCTGAAGCTGAAGGCGGGCATTTTACCATTGTACCGGTGATTGAATAGAATAAACAAACAAACAAACAAATAAATCTGAGAAATCTTATAATATGTATATATTTTGCCAAAATGTTTGAACTCCCAGGCCGTTAGACAAAATATGCAAATAAGGCCCTCCGCACACAAAGCCGACTCGACCCGATCCGACTGGTTTTCAGTCAGGCTAGTCGGTTTCGCTCAGTCGTAGCCGATTCAGCATGTTGAATCGGCCTCGAATGATCTCCGACTGGCTCTTGACCGGCAAAACAGGAGTCCTGAGGCAACGTATGCTGAGCTGAACCGACTGAAAACCACTCGGATCGAGCCGAGTAGACTTCTGACATTTCACCTCCGAAAGGAATATTTTTTAGTGCAATTTGTCTTCCGACATGTTAAAGAAATGTCAAATTAAACAATCTAGCCTGTAACCTTTATTATGTTTACCCACATCATTGTATTCATAAAATTATATATAGACTGATTGATAGAAGTCTCTGAACATGTGTTCAACAATTGAAAGTGGATTAAAGCCCTGAGTGAATTCTAAGTGAATAAGAGCTGTGATTTGATCATTCTGTGTATAAAATGCCTCCTGTAAGCGATGGTTAAAAACAAAAATGCAAAGAATTTAATTTCACGCTATTATTCTGATGTGAATTCTAAGTGAATATGAGCTGTGATTTAATCATTTCATGTATAAGATTCTACCAGTAAGTGCTGGTTTTTAAACAATTATACAGTGAATGTTGACATTTCAATCCATTACATTTCACGCCAATAGAATTCCACTTATAGAATCGAGTTACAGAACGCGATTACAGTAATGTTAGTGTTTATCGCACGCGCGCGCTGTTGCTAATATTGCGAGAGTCTAAAAACAAAACGAAACATGGAGGGAATAAAATTGGTTTTTGAGGGGGGCCGCAAGCTGACCAAATATTCACCATACAAACATGATTTCATTTCTTCTGTTCCCTTTCTTGTTTTGCCTTCAAGACATGTGTAAACATCGTTGTTACGGGAATCGATTGAACTCACAAATCAATCGTGAAGCCCGCCGCAAGTTACGCGTTTTACATGTCGCAGACGCACGTACATTGATTGGATAACATAATATATTTGTCTTTCTATTTAAAAGTCAGATACACTCGTTCAACATTTTCTAAGAGTGAAAGTGATATCATAATATTGTCCCCGTGCAATCAAAAGTTATTCTAAAAATAATTATGATTGAACTCTTATCATGCAGTAAATACGGGCACCAAAGATCAAATAGGTTCATAATGATATTATTACATAGGCTATTATAGGTATGTAAATAAGTATTACAAAATATAATGTTAGCTTTTGCAATATACAATATTAATAACGTAACGTGATCAAATATCCTCTGCTGATTCATTGGTTTTATGTGCAAAGCATACGGCTGAGAGAGAGAGATAATGTAAATTGCAATTTTATGAAGGCTCATCTTGAGGGTTATAACTTTGTACATGTTTGAAATATTGAAAGTATTACAAAATAATATCCCTTAAATTTATTCATAAACCTCAACAACAAAAGTGAAAAACAAAATCCTTTAATGCTTGTGATCTTTAAAAAAAATTAAAAATCTGTACAAGAGTGCCGCTAAAAGTCCGACTAGTTTTGTCGATTTGGACAAAGTTACTTGTCACTGATCTTATATCTTCTACATGAGTTAACCTTTAAGCTTACTTACGTTGAAATGCATATTATACATTTTGTAAATATGCATTATATGCATTATAATTTGTATACAATTGTATGAACATAATTTCCATAAGTCACGGAATGAATAGTCCCACGCTTAGGCTAATAATTGGTCTTTCATCATTATTCAAAAGGTCCGTTTTATTTAGCACTCATTTAATGGTCATTACTAGCTGAACATCACAAAGAGAAGTATGACACACACATTCACTCACACACTCACACGCACACAACATACAATCATACACACACATTAAAAAAAACATACACACGCACATACAATTATAACTGTATTCATATTTCTTCTGAAACATACATATATGACTATCGTTAAATACATAGCATTGGCAATGAATAATACTAGCTGATGATAATGATGATGATGATGATGATGATAACGATGGTGATGATGATGATGATGATAATGATGATGATGATGATGATGATAACGACGATTTAGTGTTTAGTGGGTACACAGGAAAGTGTTCTAGCCGACCATGAAATAGGGTAAGGGTTAAAATATTCATGCCCGTGATTGCAGTACAATGCACAATACTGTAGAGGTTATAATCATAATTTAACCCATTCCCTACGAGTTTATGAAATCCCCATAAACTTTGTACACAACCCACTCGGTTCCCGTGGTCAAGGGATTAAAAGTACTTTCGAAACAAAGTAGGTATATGATTCTCCAAATACTCCAAAGCATGATATACTACAGAGGAAAGACATACTCATTATATAAGGGTTACAATGATCTGATTTCAGAATATTTTTGAAACATTTAATAAGTATAAATAGTCCAAAATCATACTTCAACATCAATACATGACAAATACAATACACAAAACAGGAAAAGGTGTCAATGTTCCCACTGGTGATTTTAGTTTAAAGAATAATAAACAGGCCATAAAATGCGATTTAGCAAATAGCTTCCATCTTGTAGGATAAGTACCTCTTCACTTCTGAAACATGTTAGGCCCGGCGCAGACAGAGCCGACTCGACCCGATCCGACTGGTTTTAATCAGGCTAGAGTTGGGCCCGGTCGGTCGGAGCAGATTTATCGTGTTGAATCGGCCCCAACTGGCATCCGACTGTCTCTCGACTGGCAAAATGTGTGTCGCGAGGCACTGAAAACTGAGCCGATCGGAATGACAACCAGTCGAGTCGGCTCTGTCTGCGCCGGGCTTTAATCTCCCTGCACACTGCACTTCACGATCCGATCTGATATACGATTGACGATTGAGGATCCGACCTATACTAATGTACATGCCTTAAATATACATTCCCATCTATTTAGTTCAGATACGCAGTTGTTCGGCAGATCGGAATCAGATCATATATAATATAATAATAATAATAATTTCAAGCATGTATAAAGCGCCATCTATGTAGGTATATAGCCTATTCCGAGGCGCATAACAAAGGAAAGAAGGAGAACAAAAGAGGAAAGCTTATAACAACAAAAATACCGATACATACATCTTATATAATTAATAAGCTATTCTAAACAGATATGATTTTATATATAGTTTATATATAATCATATCATATATATGTGTGTGTGTGTGCAATGGATTGTTATGCTTATACACATGCCACAACGGATACTACAAAACAAAGACATGACTGATTGTATCTATTATTATTCTAGCTGGACGTCAAAAAACGGGAATGGGTGACGATTTTCCCGCCGGTGATTTCAGTGACCTTGCATGTGGTATATGTCCACCGGTTTGTAATTATAATCCAACGTATACGGACACCGGGTGGGCGTCGTGTTCATGATTACTTCACAACATATGAAATATACCAATTTAGAATTATATAAATCGGTATCGAATTAAAGACCAGATATCCGTGTTGTTAAACAGAGAACGTTAGTTTTGTAAATATTGTACCATTATGGTAGATATCCACTTGTTTTTTTGTAATCAAACAAATGCACATGGAAACCTGTTGAGTTAGATACAAGCTAATTGAGTTACATTGACATTAATTCATATTTATTTTCACATCATCACCGTGGTTACCATGTGTACATCTGTATGATTATTTACTGTACATAAAATAAAACATAACAAGCAAAACAAACAAATACAAAACAGAACATGCACAATGTGAATATGTGGGGGTTGTATAAAGTCACATAAGCCCATTTTTAGTATTAACATTGTTATACACTGTTATTCTTCTTTTATATGTCATATCTAGAGAGCTCAACATTAATGCAGCCTGCAAGTGGCGAAACACGTGGGGTACTATATTGTTCATATTACAAAATGTCAGTACACTATTATTTCATTGTATAGGAACATTAATAACTAACTAAATTCCGCCTAAATCGTTCAAGGATTTTGAACTTTCTCGGGATACACTTTGTGATAATTGATACAATTGCAGTAAGGATAGAAAACAAATGTTTCGAGTGGATTTGATATACAAAGCAAAGAAACGATAATGTAAATTTCACGAGGAAGGATCGTCACTTCATCATAACCACGACCATAATCATAGGATTGGCTATTGTAATCACCATCACTAGCATCATCACAATCGTTATCATCAGCAACGTCATTAATTTCAGTATCATCGTCACCATCACAATCACCATCACCATTATCGCCATCATCATCATCATCATCATCATCATCGTCGTCACTATGATCACCACCACCACCATAATTTGTATCATCATCGTCATCAACCTCGTCATTATCAGCATCATCGTCGTCGTCGTCGTCGTCGTGATATGTTTCTTACCTGCTCTGCAGTGTGAGCATGCTGGAAGGACGAACGCGGTGGCGCAGGTAGTGCAGTTGAAGGGCTGGGCCCGGCGGGGCATCGTCGGCAGGATCGTGGTCAGGGTCTCCACTCTGCCCGTCAAATAGTCGGGCTCCATGGTCGGGGTGGTGACGATGGAATGCGGGGAGGTACAGGCACACATCGCCACCAGCGAGGAAACAACCACCAGCCTTACCACAATTCGTGTCGTATCCATGATAGAATTATCCCCGATTACGTTTTTATTCCACTAACGAAGAGATGTCAACGAAAAGCCGCGCGTCGACTGTAATGAGTCAGGTAGTGGCTGCATCGAGATTTTAAAGTTTGGAGACCAGGTGCTAATTCTAGGCCGGAGTGTCATTACAAGTACAGTAATAACCCGCGTCTAACTTGCGTGAGGCCGATAGGAGCGACTGATCGTGATTGCAGGGCGAATACTTTTTGCACCTAAAAGTCGCGCCAATATCTGTTGTCACCTGACCGTGGCGTGCGAGCGAGCGAGCACGCAATCCCGACACTCGATTCCAAAACAACACGTCGTCTGCGCAATCCTAGTTCAAATACAAACGGTTGCTATAGATTGACATGACTTGTGTGGATGCATGCTGATAATGCTTGAAGTTCTTGAACAGCTAACGGGCGTGCGTGTTTGTGTGAGTGAGTGGGTGTTGTGTTTTTATTTGTGACTGGGATGCGTAACTGTAAGTGTGTTTGTTTTTATGATAGTGCATGTTTGGTTTGATATATATAATGGTATGTAGGTATTCCAAAACGATAACGCATTTGTGATTGTGTGAGTGACGGTGTATGTTTGTATTGGTGTGTGGGATATGTGTGCGTGCGTGTGTGTATGTTTGTATTGGTGTGAGGGATATGTGTGCGTGCTTGTGTGTATGTGTACGTGCGTGTGTGTGTGTGTGTGGGGGGGGGGGGGGGGGTTTGCGTGCGTGTGAGCGCGCGCGTGGGTGTGTGTGGGTGTGCGTGTGTGTGTGCGTGTGTGTGCGTGTGTGTGTGTGCGTGTGTGTGTGCGTGTGTGTGTGTGTGTGTGTGTGTGTGTGCCTGTGCGTGTGTATATGTGTTGTATGTGTGATGTCTGTATGTCTGTATGTGTTTGCGTCTGACTGTGTTTATGTTTTGGTTTAATAAAGATAATGGAACGTGCCTAAGTATGTGTTCGAATAATTATTAAACGCTTGCGTGAATTTGGCGCCTCGTATTAAATGGGTGACGTATTGGCATAGTTCACTATCTGCCATGAAGCTAGCTGTCTCAGCAGGCATGTTCACATTATACTTTATTTTAAACGCCGTTCACAAACTACGAAGACTTACACTAACGTGAATGTGGCGCCAAGTATTGAATGTGTAACCCGTGGTTTGAAATTTACCGTAGATAACATTCACACCAGGCATGTTCAAATTACATTATATATCTAACGTTGTTCACATTTCTGAAGACTTATACGCATAGGTGAATTTGGCGCCAAATATCAAAAGGTTGGCGTGTTGCATAGTTTGATATCTACCGTAGATAACTTTACATCAGGCATGTTCACATTTTGCTTTCGCATCACGTGCAGTTCTTTATTTTGCGCCGCGTTTGAAAATGGCGTATTGCATATTTGAAATCTTCTGTAGATAACATTAACACCAGTTACATTTCACGTTTGCATTGAGTTTCTTTAGACGTCATTCGCATAATAATCTACACTAATACTTACTTGAATTTGGCGACGCGCAAACAAAAGGTGTTTATTTTTGCATAGTTTGAGATAGACTTGAAATAACCTTCACACGAAGCATGCTCACACTTTCTTTTGCGTAACGTATTTGTCTATACATCTTACTACGACTGATCACATGAATTTGGCCCAACGCATCATAAGGGTTTAATGTTGCAATGTTTGAGATGTACTTCAGATACAATTTTACTTTTGCTTTAAACATTAGAATGATATCAAGATTAACACACGCATGTCAATAAAGGTTGTTGAGTTGCAAAGCTTGTGAACTACCGACAGTCTACTGTCTACAGTATGATAATCAATCTTGATAATCAAGAATTATTATTACGTGAATTTGGCGCCGCGTATTCTATAAGTTATGTGCTTCATAGTTTTATATAAACCGACCATGATGTTCACGTCTTGCCTATATAGGACTGTTCACATTACATATTTTGTATGACGTTCTTTCATAGAATTCTCACAAACTAGCGCTTTCGTGAATTCGGCGCCGCTATTTGAACGTATGGCGTGTTGAGTATATTGACATCTACCTTAGATAACTTTCATAGTGGGCCTGTTCACATTTCACCTCCGTAAAACATCTTTGCAAAAAATGATTTCAGTGTCCTTTCTGGTATTCATGTAACGCGGTCGCGGGGCACGGTTTTTAAGCTTATCTTAGCTATATTATTAATCAAGCTTTAAAATGTATAAATAATTTGTTAAGTATGAAAGCGTTAATACATGTTACAATTATCCGAAGACAACCATTGCTCCTTTTGTGTACTTACTTTCATTTTCACTCGTATCTTCTTAATAACAAAACTAATTAGTATTACCCCTGACATCGTTACAGACTATTTTGCAAGCATTTGTAGTATAAATCGCCCATCCAATTCATCTTTTTGTTTACATGGCAAAGAAGATAACCAAGTACATTCAAAGGTGGTTCGCATTTGACAATCAGATGTGATGTGCCTTCTTGCAAACGCACTGCGCACGGTGCGAGACACACACTGGCTCAGTGTTATACAATTCGCACCGACTAGCCTTTTTTTTAATGGCGATTCGCGGTGCATGAAGCCGCCCCACGCTCGACCATCTTTAAGAGATGGTAATGATACACAGAGACCCCGTAAACACGGTAATTACCGACAGTCCCATCGCATGACAGGGGGTAACCTACGACATGTTAGTGGAATCTCACGGATAATCCAATTACACCGCATTTCATTTGCAAGTTGAAGTACAAAATGTGGAAAATCGAAACGGTCAAATTCGTGGCAACGTCAGGCATGACACGATTGTGACATGGAGCAAGAACGTCCCTGCTAAATGAGTGGTTGCCTAAAGTTCAAGTTTGATTGTATTGTACATTTGGAGATTCGTTTTGTTGCGCGCATTTCACATTTCATGCCATGACATTTATACGATAAATAGCATAGAGATTGATGGATACACCTGATATAGAAATATAACATGTATATAATATAGTACACATGAAAATGAGCAATAATGCAGCATGTTTATATATTGTGAACAAAATAAAGTTGATTAACCTAAAAGGTGCCAGCGGAGCCCATTCCCAGTGCCACATTAATTAGAAGGCCACATCTAAATTGCTTTTGGGGGATTTGAAAGGAATCTATTGAAAAGCAAATGCCCCACACCTGAAGATTAGGGTATGCACTGAACAATAGAGCCACTTACAATACGATGGGCATGGTCAAGTACTATATTACCATTGCGTGCAATCAAGCACGTGGCATCCCAGCAGTAGCTGTAATGCAAGCACTTGGTACGTTAGGTGTTACGCATTATAATGAATACTTCTCTCGTGCCCTAATTACGATGTAATACATACATTAATCATTATTACACATTATATCTTATTATTTCAACCTCCACATCATTGCCATTATCAGTATTGTTATGATAGTATTGTTTTCATTTTCAATAATGTTGCCTATTATAATTATGATCCACAGTGTGTCCTGGTTTAGAGGCAATTTCTTTATTTGAGTTATACTGCAAGTATAAGTATAGCTTTAATTGACAGCAGCTATTTGAAAAACACTTTCCTGATTATTTAACAATATGAAATTGTGATGGCGTTCTTTACAGCATTGCCGAAATTAAATTGACTTCTAAAACGCGGCTCAAAGCTTTACTTTAAAAAGAATGAAAACTTCCTCAATAATTATATGATACCGATAGCGTAACATGTTAAAGGTACACTTGAGTATTGGTACTTCTCGAAATGCCCCATGACACTAAAGTTGTTGGTTTAATTCCATTTGAAAGTTCATTGAATAACACATGTGAAATGAAAATCATTCCATTTCGAATGCTCTCATAGTTGTAAAATTTGATTTCAGAATATTTTATTCATATATCGTCTAGCCAGACGATATCTTGACTTTAAAAACAAATACATAAAATGCTCATACACTTCTTTAAAAAAAAAATCAAAAGAGGTTTTTAAATAGTTGTTGACGATATCTCTAATTAAACCTTATTTTAACAAAACATCACATGCACAATTTTGTATGAAAAATGGTTGAAACCAATGTATTCTTAGAAAGTTGTAACGTCTATTTTTGAATGATAACCGTGTTTTTACTTAGTCGTTTGTGATTTGCTATACCTTTCGACCATGGTGGAGTTATAACTATTAGTTTGTACTGTAATGGGGCAGGTTTTGGTTAATAAAATTCAGTTTGACCAAAACTCAACTATCCCTTTAACCATCTGAGTTCAAATTAAAATTGCATCAATCCACGTGTCCTATAGTTCTTTGGACAAGTTAACATGAATTGCTCAACCTTATTTATCTACAATAAACATAATGATAATATAATACGTCAAGTGCCTAAGCGATTCGTTCAACACTTGTATATTGTGCGCATTTAGTAACCTATTAGCAGATCTATAAGCATTCTGACTAGATTCGGAACCAAAGGCCATGTTGGTTCCAAAAGTGTTGGTGATTAATTGCATCGTTTATTAGTTAGACAACCCTTTGCAAAGTGTTGGAAATCTATTCAATAGCTAACAGCCATGACAAAGGTACCAACATATATTAGCCTGTGTTGTTCTTTGCGTGGTGGTCCGGGGGTGGTCCCCTTTAAATGTCATCGGGAAAAAGGAAAAAGGTGATTGAGAAAGGAGGTTTTGGCCGGGGAAAAGCAATGCTGAAAATGGATACTGTTGGTCGATATCAAGACCGCTCTGTCGATGGACGCCAAGGGGCTCTGAAGAGCTCGAGCCCGTTCGACGGTTAATGGTGTTTAAGTGACATCAAGGACAGGACGGCTTTCTTTGGTATGGCGGTGGCTGGATAAAGTACGTGGCTGGATAAAGTATGGTTAAAAACACATTCAGTGTTAAATTGGTGTGAGTTCTCGCAACCTCTGTGCCCCGTTGCAGAAAGAGATACAATCGATTGTAAGTTCAATTAATTATAAGTTAGATCAATAACGCGCAAATTTTCTGAATTACAATCAATGGTAACTTACAATCGAGTGTACCTCTTTCTGGTGTATTGTTATAATGTTGTCAGTTCAAGGTAGGAGGGGGTTTTCACATTAATAACAACCCAACTTGTCTGTGGTACAACTTAGCTGGATAAAGAGACATGACGACCATGACGACGGTTAATGGCGTTCAAGTTACATCACGGACAGGACGGCTTTCTTTAGTATACCGGTGCCTGGATAAAGTTCGTGGCTTGATAAAGTAGTCAGTTCCATGGAAAGGGGGAGGGGGTACTATTTGTGAAAATTTGCCCCCAAATATTATTTCATACGACCTTCACCGCCGTGCTTATTTTCAGTTTTACATTGAACATTTCACATATACCTTCTCAAACATTTCAGAACCGTTTTGAGTTATGAAAGTGCACTTTTTCGTGTTCTTTGCCGTTCTACTTTAATTTCGCATTTACGTGATTTCTCTCCATTTCTATGCCATCGGGCAGTTCCAACGATCGTAGACACTCACACATGTTCTCAGATTTTTACCCTAGCTAGAATCAGGGGCTCTCGTCGTATATGATTCTGGTAGACGAGAAATTCAAAACGATGTGTAAAATTACTGTAATGCCGTTTCTAGAATAATCAATTTATCCACAATTTGATGGATGGGAACGCGTTTCCTTAGCACTGTGTGCGCCTAATATAGGCGACTTGCTGGAATACTCCCTAGGGAGTGGAAAATGTGCACTTATTGTGCAGGAATGATTGCAATGTGTATCCGTTGACCGGGGTAATAATAATCGTGTAAAGCGCTATGATCCCCACGGGAATAGCGCTATATAAATAACAGTTATTATTATTATTATTATATAATTTAAATAACAATGCCTAAGTATATCATTTTCATCTGTTAATTTGTTTAAAGGTTTCTAGAATGCGAATCCAACACAGAACAATTCTTTTAAATAGATGGAGGACAAGCAAAGAAAGTTAGTCTTCATGAGATTCGAACCAGAGACCTCACGATTGCTGGACCGTTGATCTAATAATTCGGTTAGTAAGCTCTAATGTATGTGGTATGTACTTCCCAGAAACCATTTCCAGTTGTGCTAGTCAGAAGCTTCTGTATAAAATAGACTTGACGCAAAATGGAATGATAAGAAATTAAACCTCTTATTCTTGGACTTGGTTCTCGTCACTAATGGGCCGGTCATACTTACGGTAGTGGACGTAGTGATTCGTAAGGTAATTAAATATGGGTCAGACGTGGTGTAAGTACGTTAAACTAGGTTAAACTACGATAAAATACGTAAAGGTACGGTGATGAGCCACAGAAGAGTACAGATAAGTACGTTCAAGTACCATAAACTACGCTACACTACGCTAGACTTCGGTAATGCGGGTGCAGCTCGCTCACGGACAGGTACGGAGTGGTACGTCTGACTACGCTTGAGTACGATATACTACGGAAGCAACTACCCAGCTAGCCACCTGACGTCGGGCCGATGTCGGAAGTTGGTTGCCGGATGTCGGCATATCGCCGTTGGCTCAGCCCAACATCGTCACGACGTCATTTTTGTGATATATTGGCATAACGTCAATTTCCGACAATGGCCCAACATCATCTCATGACATGATGTTGGGCCATTGTCGGAAAATGACGTTATGCCAATATATCACAAAAATGACGTCGTGACGATGTTGGGCTGGCGGACATTTTAACCTCGAGCCAACGGCGATATGCCGACATCCGGCAACCAACTTCCGACATCGGCCCGACTTCAGGTGGCTAGCTGGGTATACGCTAGACTACGCTAGACTATACGCTAAACAACGTTAATACGGTATATTTATCAACTCTACAGGGGAGTATGCAGCCAGCCCGCGGTCTGGTACGGCCATTTTGCGCTCGTGAAATTTGTCTTATTTTTTTGCTTAAACATGTCTGGATCAAGACTGTCGATGCTGGTTTTGTGCACGGTAAAGTACGTTAGAGTACGCTAGAGTACATTTAAGTACGTAACGAAGTACGTTAGGCTACGCTAGACTTCGTTAGACTACGTTAGACTACGTTAAACTTCGGTTTAATACGTTATTACTACGGATGCCTTTAACGTACCGCTCTTTTGAACATGTTCAAAAATTAAATCGAAGATCACGGCTCCCTCGAGTTAATACCAAGTTAGCATCACGGACAACTACGGTACGATACGGATGCTAGTACGTTCAACTACCTTCAACTTCGTTCAACTACGATCAACAACGTTAGCCACCACTACGTTCAACTACGTCCACTACCGTAAGTATGACCGGCCCTGTAGACAGGTGTAGCGAGGAGACCCATTACATCACTCCATCACACCAGTGTTTATGTTATTCCTAATTGAATATCTGAGTGCCTCTATTACATCTTGCGTCAACACAGTATGCTGTGTCCACACAGTACCCAAAGTCTTTGGTAAAAATCGTAATTATGTATACCTCTATCTGTATGGATAAATGTATGAGATGCATCCTTCTCGGAGACAAATCATAACCGTAATGTCGCTGAAAAATAATGTCTTATTTAACCTGATAACTCTTTCACTAGCCCGATTGGATTATTTGTTAGTAATATACACTGCATAATAAATAGTATGTGTTTATACGAAAAATCCAGCGAAAGGGGGTATAGCTCAGTGGTAGAGCATTCGACTGCAGATCGAGAGGTCCCCGGTTCAAATCCACGATGCCCCCTGTTAGAATTGTTTTATACTTAATGGAAATGCCTTTTTGATTGTTAACTTAGCACACTACCGCATTTATCTATGTGGTTAACTACTGCCGATGTAGACATGCTTGGGGGTATAGCTCAGTGGTAGAGCATTCGACTGCAGATCGAGAGGTTCCCGGTTCAAATCCACCATGCCCCCTGTTAGAATTGTTTTATACTTAATGGAAATGCTTTTTTGATTGTTAACTTAGCACACTACCGCATTTATCTATGTGGTTGACTACTGCCGATGTAGAGACATGCTTGGGGGTATAGCTCAGCGGTAGAGCATTCGACTGCAGATCGAGAGGTCCCCGGTTCAAATCCGGATGCCCCCTGTTAAAATTGTTTTATACGTAAGTGAAATTCGTTTTTGATTGTTAACTTGGCACACTACAACATGAATATATGTGATTGACTACTGTCAATGTAGGCATGGTAGGGGGTATAGCTCAGTGGTAGAGCATTCGACTGCAGATCGAGAGGTCCCCGGTTCAAATCCGGATGCCCCCTGTTAAAATTGTTTTTATACTTTAGCGAAATTTGTTTGTGATTGTTATCTTGGCACACTACAATATTTATCTATGTGATTGACTACTGTCGAAGTAGGCATGGTAGGTGGTATAGCTCAGTGGTAGAGCATTCGACTGCAGATCGAGAGGTCCCCGGTTAAAATCCGGATGCCCCCTATTATAATTGTTTTTATACTTTAGCGAAATTTGTTTGTGATTGTTATCTTGGCACACTACAATATTTATCTATGTGATTAACTACTGTCGATGTAGGTATAGTAAGGGGGTATAGCTCAGTGGTAGAGCATTCGACTGCAGATCGAGAGGTCCCCGGTTCAAATCCGGATGCCCCCTGTTATAATTGTTTTTATACTTTAGCGAAATTTGTTTGTGATTGTTATCTTGGCACACTACAACATTTATCTATGTGATTGACTACTGTCGAAGTAGGCATGGTAGGTGGTATAGCTCAGTGGTAGAGCATTCGACTGCAGATCGAGAGGTCCCCGTATAAAATCCGGATGCCCCCTTGTAAGAATTGTTTTACACTTAAGGGAAATTCGTTTTTGATTGTTAATTTGGCACACTACAACATTTATCTATGTGATTTACTAATGTCGATGTAGGCATGGGTGGGGGTATAGCTCAGTGGTAGAGCATTCGACTGCAGATCGAGAGGTCCCCGGTTCAAATCCGGATGCCCCCTGTTAAAATTGTTTTATGTGAAATTCCTTTTTGATTGTTAACTTGGCACACTACAACATGTATCTATATGATTGACTACTGTTGATGTAGAAATGGTAGGGGGTATAGCTCAGTGGTAGAGCATTCGACTGCAGATCGAGACGTCCCCGGTTCAAATCCGGATGCCCCCTGTTAAAATTGTTTTATACTTCAGGGAAATTTGTTTTAACTTGGCACACTACTGCAGATTGAGAGGTCCCCGGTTCAAATCCGGATGCCCCCTTGTTTTATACTTTAGGGAAATTCGTTTTAACTTGGCATGCCTCTACAACATTTATCTATATGATTGACTACTGTTGATGTAGAAATTGTAGGGGGTATAGCTCAGTGGTAGAGCATTCGACTGCAGATCGAGAGGTCCCCGGTTCAAATCCGGATGCCCCCTGTTTAAATTGTTTTATACTTTATTGAAATTCGTTTTAACTTGGCACACTACAACATTTATCTATATGATTGACTACTGTTGATGTAGACATGGTAGGGGGTATAGCTCAGTGGTAGAGCATTCGACTGCAGATCGAGAGGTCCCCGGTTCAAATGGCTTGGTACGAACAGTCACGTCACGTTCACGTTCACGTCACGTGAAGGTTTTGTACCTTTTGTGAAACAGGTCACCCAAATCTACGACGTGTCACGTTCAGGTTCTGTACCTTTTGTGAAACAGGTCACCCAAAATCTACGAAGTGTTGGGTTACGTGACCCAACAGTTTGTAGATGTACTATATGCAATTCATGAAAGCTCACGTAAATTGGCGCTTGCGTAAAACAAATTAATGTAAATTGTCGTTGAGAAGAGACTAATTCTCGGTAAATTTAATCGTGAACGAACCCGTCCTACCTATACTGTAATAATAATTATAGGCGTACACAGGCATGGGGGCTGGGGGATGGACACCCCCTACCCTCACCCCCACCCCCTTACATATTCAAGAAATGTCTTGGTCTCGGCCTCGAAATTTGTGACCGGTCCTGGTCTCGTCCTCGGCTGCGGTCATTTTCTACGGACACCCCCTACCCACACTCCCCCCGCTTACTTCAATTTGTCTGACGAAATATTCCCCCCCCCCCCCTACACCCACCTCTTGAAAAAATCCTGGGTACGCCACTGCCTACAAGTAGCTAGTTCGAATGTCAAATACATTAATTGATTTATTTAATATTGATTGGTTGGTGTGGTTGTTTCATTATAATGATTGACTGATTAATTGATTGTTTATTAGATTAAATGACTGAATTATAGATTGACTCGATTCAATAACCATAATAAACACTATTAATCAAATCATTGTTTTATTACTTTTAAACTCATTGATCACTGCTGCCAGTCAGTCACGCACTCACTCACTCACTCACTTTCACAGGCATGTACATACAACGCCGTTAAGGGCCAGTACGCGCAGACGTCGAGCACGGGAACTTCAGGCGTATGCGAACTGAATTGTCCGCTGCGTGTATCAATTCAGCTGGAAATCAACATTTGCCAAAATCCACGCACGACACGTCTTTAGAAATACTCCAATAACAAGACAAATAATGCAAGTGGTATGGTTGTACATTACCTAAATGACAGAACTGCATATTATCGTCTCAGATTACTCTGAATTATGCACGTACATATTATAAACATAATGATTGAAAAGATTTGATAAGGGGGTATCGGCATTTTCGTCGATATTTTTAAATCTCTTTGTGCGTGTATGTCTAGTCTTAGTAACAAGCGTTTGCAATTTAAAACATCTTGATTAAACGCTCACGTCACGATTTGGTTAACGCGACACTTCGAGTTTTACCGGCATGGAAAACGACAAATTGTTGGGTCACTTTACCCTACACTTCGTAGATTTGGGTGACCTGTTTCACAAAAGGTACAGAACCGTTTACGTGACGTGAACGTGAACGTGACGTGACTGTTCGTACCAAGCCGTTCAAATCCGGATGCCCCCTGTTAAAATTGTTTTATACTTTATTGAAATTCGTTTTAACTTGGCACACTACAACATTTATCTATATGATTGACTACTGTCGCAGTAGGCATGGTAGGGTGTATAGCTCAGTGGTAGAGCATTCGACTGCAGATCGAGAGGTCCCCGGTTCAAATCCGGATGCCCCCTGTTAAAATTGTTTTATACTTTAGGGAAATTCGTTTTAACTTGGCACACTACAACATTTATCTATATGATTGACTACTGTTAGGGGGTATAGCTCAGTGGTAGAGCATTCGACTGCAGATCGAGAGGTCCCCGGTTCAAATCCGGATGCCCCCTGTTATAATTGTTTTATACCTAAGGGATGGTAGGAGTTATAGCTCAGTGGTAGAGCATTCGACTGCATATCGAGATATAGTTCAAATCTGGGTGCCCCTTGTCTTCACATCGTTTTTTGTTGGTGTTATTCAGTCCCTTTTTCCTAATCCTAGCTTGTTATCCTCTTCGCGACATTTTCGTCAAAATAAACACATGGTGTGTGGAAGAGTATTAGTCAGAAATTGCCGACTCTACATGCATGGGGTTTACTTTTAATATCGGTCTATAACAATCTAGGTACAGCCGACCTTTGAGCGGAACATAGAGACAGAGTTTACTGTCTAATACATCTCAGTATATCCCTGGCACAATAACCATGATAACAGATCATGCATGTTTTGTGTCGTGGTAATTGACTTAAAACAAAATGTAGTATTTAGATTTATGTAATGATTTAGTCTTCTATCCGTTAATGTCCTTCAAATGTAAAAGTGTTGTTTTATGGTTACTATAAAGAAAACGGTAACAAATGAGCAACAGTTCGTCTAGCATATCTAGCGCAGCTTATTCCATTATAGCTATTCATACAATAACTCGCATTTTTCAAATACCAAAGTATATCGATAAAATCAAGCGTCTAAAATTATTGTCCGCAGGTCAGCCGACCTATTGGGGCATGTTCAGCTCTAATCCAAACGTGTGAGGGAGGGGGTGGGGGGGGGGGGGGGCAAAAGGGTAAGCAATGCCTCACATAAATAGGGGTGGGGCACAGCAGGAAAGCAGTCCGTGCCCCCCAAAATATCCTGATTTGTTTACAGAAATCAGCAAAGAAAATTGGATTTCGCTATTAAACCTGGGACCTCAGGATTGCCAAGACCGGTGCTATAACCATCACCACCACCATTGAACCACATGGCCCTATATAATTGCACCCACGTACAACAAAGGGGAGGGGCAGTATCAAACAGCTAAAATAATCATCCAAATAAAATGGGAAGGGTGGAGGAGGTTCAAGGGCAGTGTATACATGCAGAACACAACCGAGGAAGGAATTTCCCATATTGGGGAGGAGGGGAGAGTGTGGGCATATTGGGGGCAATTTTTACCCCCTTTGCCTCTTTGCATATGCCATTGTAGACCTATAATACCATACCATACCCTCACCACTACCACTATGTCAAAAGGCCCTACAATTTCACCCACACAAGCGCGACCAAGGCAAGGGGCAGTTTCAAAAAGTGGAAATAATTCGCACACATGCATGAGGAAGGGGTGGGCATACATAATATGGGGGGGGGGGGGGACGGGACAATTTTACCCCCTTTTCACCCTTCTGTTACGCCCTTGCATTGTCGACCGGCCATGCAGGAATCAGATCAAAGTATCCCGGGGAGATAATCGATGGTAACTTGGGGGTATCACATTGGGAGCCGCGAAAGACTCGGCAAACAGCGACCAGGCGATGACTCTCTGATTGGAGCTCGCTTATTGATCGATGGATGGTTGATATGGGGACAAACGCTGCATGCGCGAGCAAAATGGTGGTGGTGGTGGTGGTGGGGGGGGGGGGGGGCACGCGCGCCCCAATAATTTGACGGGGAAAACCCCAAACAATAACAAACATAAGAGGAATTTTTGGAAGGAAAAAAAAGAAGAAGGGACAGTCGAAAAACCAAAACCCGTTCAATGTACATACAATATGGTATGGGAGAACCATTACTAGAGTTCTAAGTATAAAGTTTTGGGGATTTTGACAATGTATACAATTTTATCACAGCATTACAAGTTTGCTCCATCACTATTTGGCCACTAGATGGCAGCATGCCATTTTAAGAATGTATCATACAAACTGCATCTCGCAATTTGTATTAGATTTGTAGGGACTCACTTCACAGTCTGAACGACAGACTAGCATTGCAAAGTACAACCAGACCATGGATAACAATTTAGTTGCTTATCAGCCGATCCCCCTCAACTTGAGATGGATGTTTTGGAAACCCTTTCCTGCCATGGTCGGATGTTTACATTTAACTTGATACCGCTTCCTGCCTCTCTGGGATGGTATCGACTTTTACTCAGAAAATCATTTATTTGTTCCTCACCGACTTATGGTCCTTCGCTTTTCACCTCCTTGTCAACGTCGACATCGCCATGTGCAGTTACCATCTAACTCACATGCATGGGCATCGACAACCATGGATTGTAAACGGGGCTACAATCCATGCCTCACTCACACACATATACGGGAGAGTCCGCCGACCAACATGGGGCGTTAAACCATCACCTTTTCATCAACCTCTTCATCCACCGAGCCATTCGGACCTTTCACCACAATCTTTCTCTTCTTGCAGAGATGACACTTTTCTGCATGCAAGACTTTCTACTATTCTTCCGATCGCCATTTTCGTTTTTTCTACATATGGACACGTTTAAGCACCACACCTTCAGGCTTCCAGGCTTCGCTCATCTCTCCACGGCACACGCCGGAGTCATCGCCACGCCTTCGCGCCACATCGTGTGTGCGGGTTCATTGACGGGACTGAAATGATAAATCGCCTTTTTCTCCACGCGCCCACGCGTTCTACTTCTGCATCATCTTTCCGAACTCTCGCTATTTACATCTCATCCGCGGACTGTCACTTACTCTTTCTAGGCCTATACAAAATTGACTCTCGCGTTTAATCATAATGGACCCTAATCGCCGTGCAATACATCTTTTTGGACATTTGTTTATTTTCTTAATAGTGACGTCATTCCAATTCATATCACTTGTGTGGACATTATTTTATTCAGTCGTTGTACTGTTTATTTTTTATTAGTGGACCTTATATATTGGGTGCTGGTGACTGCCGTATGTGTGTGCATCATAACAACAACACATACAATCCATCACACCACATTTCCCCGATATCTGGCTTTACTAAAGATTGAACAAAAAAACACATGACTGTGCACACAGTAGGCATGGTAGGTACAGTCAAATCTGTGTATAGTGACCACCACAGGGAAACAAGAAAAATGGTCGCTGTAGACAGGTGTCCCCTAGAGAAAGGCTCCATAACATTAGTTTTCTCTGCATGGGATCGCTTGTTGTGGCCACTAGAGACAGGTCGACCGCTGCTGTATACAGCTTAGACGGTGAATAATACATGTATATTGGATATAATGCGTTTATTTGCACAAGTTTTATTTGAACGTTCGCAAATTCAAACATGAGCAGCGCCCCCTGCAGTTCAATCTGTGTGACTACTGTATATAATAACCACTGATATAAGGATATCTAGAACCGACACACGACTCATGATAGTGTCCTACATCGTAGACAGAAAATCCACCTCGTTCTGGAGGGGTCCTTTAAAGGGATCTAGTAACTTTGTTGACATGTGCAAAAAGTGATGAAGGGTTGATGCAATGTATATTGTTGTTATCTTATATGTCCACGAGGTATTGTGTGAAAATGGACATTGCCTGGCCAAGTAATGAGCGAAAATGCAAAGTGATATTCACTAACTCACTGCACTCACTTTGTACACGGTTTCAAAACTCCGGGGGAGTTTTTCTTATCTGAATACTTCGATCGTACATATCTTTGTAACGAAAGGGAAATTTGAAAAACCGAAACCGGTCCCATGATTGTATTGTTAATACGAATACAACAATGTATTAAAAAAAAAAGGATTTGGACAATGTTACTAAGTCCCTTTAATATTATGACGTCATACTATCCCCTCCATCACAAAGGGAACAATATAATGTAAGATGATCATGAAACAAGACACAGTCTCAGTGGACCAAACCCTCGGAACATAGACTGATTTTTCGGTCTACCTACATCCATGCTATCAGACTCTTGGCCAAGTTGAACCCTCTCTAGATATTGCCACATTCGAACCTTTCAAAGTGAATTCTACAATCTTTGGAGTTTCGAGATATACTTCATTAATTTCATTTCATTTTATTCCACATTCGTGAACTTTATAAGCTTCGTGAGTTTTACTCATAGGATGAGGACTGTATCCAATGACATGTTCGAATCAGTTATTAAATTAAAAAAACTATGTCGATACAATTCATACTTAAAATTAATGAGGGGGGGGGGGGGTTGACCCCCCCCCCCCCCCCACCCCCCGGGTACGCCTATGGTCTCCATGGTCTTTTCATTCTCTTCCGGCTTATTCCATATTAAGTACATGTACAATTACAAAGCTATTATTGCATTTGAATGTTATATAGCCTATATGTTTACATAAAACAAACAACACGTACATGTATATAGTTTTCGTGAAACTCTGGGTATCCCTGTCTGAGTGAATCGATCTACTAAACTGAAAACGGATCTTTCCCGCAAAATATACACAACAGTTCCATACTTAGCTGTGCCTTTATACGACACAGCTCTAGGTGTTTTTAGTGTGTGTGTGTGTGTGTGGGGGGGGGGGGGGGGGGGGGGAGGGGGGGGGGGGGTATAGTACTAACCGATTTTCCATAACGAGATCATTAATTACGAAATAAATATGAGTATGTTCAAATTTTAAAACATGCCACACAGTATATATTAAACCAATATTACTGATGTGGGTTATCAGATATAATTATGTTTCTGTTTGTAGTGTACGGCCACCTTTCATGGAATTCTTTGCCCTATATATTTGACCTCGTTCGTGATGACCCTGTCTGTGCCGTTGATAGGTTATCTTTTTAAGTGTAACTGAAATATACCTTGAAACTTAACAGCGTAATTAAAGGGATAGTTGAGTTCTGGTAAGGAGAGTACAGTTTTAGTGAAACTGAATTTTAGTAACCAAAACCTGCATCATTACATTACAAACTAATAGTTATAACTAGAAAGGAACACAAAATTACAAATGACGTAGTAAAGATCATGTTATCATTCAAAAAGAGCCGTTAAAACGTAAGAGGGCGCTCTCTAAACACTCATCGGTTTCAACCATTTTGAATAAAATATTGTGCATGTGATGCTTTGTTGAAATAGTGATTAGATAGAGAAATAACCAACAACTATTTAAATACCTATTTTGTTACTCTTTTGAAAAGAGGAAGCATTTTTTTGAATTTTTAACGGCTGGTTCAAAATTCTCTAATAAACCCGGGGCCCCGGGTTTATTACAAATTGTTATATTTATGGATATTTCAGCCGTTTCTGAACCGATTTTGATCAAACAAAGATGATTTTATTGTTTAAATATTATGCTCTTTCAAATTTTACACTCAGTTTTTCATTACCTCACAAACCAATTAAGTAGTCTAGCGCCCTCTCTACCAAAACTCAACTTTCCCTTTAAGGGGACGTGGGACGTTAAAGTAACAATGCCAAAATCCTCAAAGCTTACTTGGAACTCTAGCGGATCTCAAACACCTCATTGTATTTATATTACCAATAGAAACATGGAACAGCTTTCGATTTTCCAAATTTCTTTTCCGTTTTACGTTTTAAAGATATGTATGATTGAAGTGTTCAGATCAGTGCAATGAGTTAGGGAATATCACTTGACATTTCGCTCATTACTAGTTCAATTGGCATTAATTTCCTATGGAATTTTCACACATCATTCAATGGACATAATTATTAGATCACAAACATACACCTATTTATCAACCATTTTTGCACATGTCAACAAAGATACTAGATCCCTTTAACAGTGTAATTAAGGTCGCGTGCACTCACTGCAGGCTAGGGGATCGGATTATATTTTGATGACGAGTCGATGACAGTTGGCAACATCCGAAACTCGTTGAACTGTATCCTTCAAGACGATGAATTAATTGAAACTCTTAATCCCCGTTGCATGCCTTTCTAGAGTGATGGAAGATATCATATTTTAGCAAAACAAAACAAAATGAACACATCTTAATGATTTAAGTTCTGTTTTAGATCAATTTTGTTTTCATAATCCCTACCGTTTTGTTATGGTTATAGAGTGACGAAACTGATGTACATATAATATTTTTTAGCGAAAATCTGAAGAAAAACAACAGCAGCAACAACAACAACAACACTGTTAAGTGATTTGATATAAAATATGATATTAATAGTCATCAGCACAGCATTGGGAGCATCAATTTTGTGAGTAATTATATTAATTTTGGTATTCTAAATCACATGTTCTATATTGGCTAGGCCACTCTGACTATTATATATTAACTTGGTTGCATTACAATGACGCTTCATAACCGTAATTGTAATCGTATTTTGTTTAACTCGGAAAAGAATTTATCTTAAAATAGAAATAACATTGCCCAGCGACATACTTTGGAAAGTATTAATGTCATGAGTAGTTCAATCCATGTGTCTGAATCACAGACACGTACACACAATGACTGATATTTGCACCCGGTTTGAATTATTTCGACGATAAATCATGTGATTTGTAGGGATAAACTATACTGCTATTATTAGACCTTTGATTATGGTGCATCGTATTTCAAATTAGACGGACAAAATACATGTCTACATAATCTATGTCATATTTGTGATACTGTTTATTTGTGTAGCTTTGCATGATGGATGACGTGTTCAATTTGAAAGTATCGCGGGGTGAACTAATTTTATCCCGACTTTTTTGGGGGGCGAATTAAATCCAAGAACAATGTGTCACAGTGTTATCATATAGTAATCACGAAGGGCGTAGCTACGGGGCGTGTGTGTGGGGTGGGGGGGGGGGGGGTGGGGGGGGGGGGGGGGGCTTCCCATAAATATTCTAGTAAGGAACTGGTTAATGATGGTCCGATTGAAGTCTAAATACTATAGCAGGTCGCTAAAAAATATGAACATGCATACCGGTAATCACATTTATTTACTGAATGTTGTCAAAGGCCAGCATCTATTTTCAGAATGCAGACACACGTTTCCGCGGGCGTTTAATTTGGGAAACTTATTCACAATTGCACTTCTTTCAACATGTTCAATGTTTCAAATATTATCATTAGAATAATACAAAACAGGACGGAGGTTTATGGTTCATAAAAAAGGGATTTTTTTTTTTCTCGCACGTCTCTCGGTTCATGCGGTTCTTGGAAAAAATTGATGAAGAACTCCTCGTACTAAGATGTAGCTTTAAATGTATAGGTAGTCAGAATAACCAACTCTAAACAGGATTTTTAAATTTTATTTTATATCAATCTGACTTCTTACTACTACCCCACATGGAGTCTGCCAGTGGAGGCAGACGCAGTGTCAGTACGTGGAACCACCGTTGGAGCGGAGACTGATGTTTTCGGTTTAAAGGGATAGTTGAGTTCTGGTATAGAGAGTACAGTTTTAGTCAAACTGAATTTTAGTAACCAAAACCTGCACCATTACATTACAAACTAATAGTTATAACTCCACCATGCTCAAAAGGAATACAAAAATGACAAATGACTAAGTAAAAAGCCTGTTATCATTCAAAAAGAGGGCGCTTTCAAAACACGAATTTGTTTAAACCATTTAAAATAAAATATTGTGCATGTGATGTTTTGTTGAAATAGTGATTAGATAGAGAGATGACCAACAACTATCTAAAAACCTCTTTTGAAAATTGTTGAAAAGAGGAAGCATTTTAAAACGAATTTTAACGGCTGGTTCAAAATTATCGAATATTTGTGGGGGTTACGTAATTTACGAAAACGGGACCAAGACCAATCGAGGCCGAGACCAAGACCGCTGGTTGCGTTGTGTAAGTATGGGGGGGGGGGGTGGAGGTGGGAGTGTTTGTCGCCAAGACCGATCGTGGCCCAGGTCCAAGACCGCTGGTTTAGCTGGCCGTGACCGATAAAAAGTGGACATTTTATTTGTATTTTGAGGGGATGCGTAACGCACCCCCCACACCCCCCCCCCCCCCCCCCCCCCCCCCCCCCTCGGCTAAGGCCCTGGTTCCCCCGGGCTTGATGGGCAGTAAATGCAGAGTTTGAAATTAAAAATGAACTTGCGGTTATTTTATTGACCTCGAAATATCAGAAAATGTGTCACTACTGATGCACTCAATGATAAAATAAAAACAAAACAGATGCTTCTCCCAGACAGACACAATATGAACGGACGGCCAACTTCTCGGCTATGAATCAATAAGTGTCGACCAAATTAATAAAGAGAGATGGAGAAGCCTTCCCGCTTTTTACTTTTCGCTTTTCGCTTTTTCGTTTTTCACCCTCCGTCTCAGAGTTTATGTAGCTACTTTTTGTGCCCATATATTTAATTTTTGATTTCATTTTTGTTAATTGTCTACGTATGACAAAATGATGTTGCGAAAAATGAAAAGACAATACTTCATAGGGCATGGGCAAATCAATGTAGATATTTGGAAGAGTGAAGCGCAGGAAGCGCAGGAAAAAACACATAAACAAACAAAAACACACACACTTTTTCACACACGCACACACACACACACACACACACACACACACACACACACACACACACACACACACACACACACACACACACATACACACACACACACACACGCGCGCTCACACACACACACACACGCGCGCTCACACACACACACACGCGCGCTCACACACACACACACACACACCCACACTCACATACATACACACACATACACATAGAATATACCAGTAAAACATGTATACAATGCACAAAGACTATTTGTTCCATCGAATCAATTTATTCAAGGCAACTTTCATAGGGTTAGGCTTCCAAGGGAAGCCCTATATTTCTTTGCGTATTTATGTAATATATTTCTGGTCAGTTTCCCTTTGTTTAAAGGGACAGATCCACTTTTACAAAACGTCTGAACAGCTTTCAGTTGACGGATAGGGATCAATGTAACACGCAAAAAAAAAATCAGAGCGAACAGCCCTCTAATTTGGATTCTACGAATGAAAAACGAATGCGTCCCTCCATTTAAACTATATATCGGTCAATAAAGGAGTTCAACTGATTTAGCATAATATTACAACAATATAGTACTAATTCTCGTAAAAGTATTGTGAAGCCGACATTTGTTAACGTATGTCACGGAAAAAGATCTCAAAAAGAAAGAATATATAATTACATGTAGTCAGTTTAAGCGAAGTTTGGGTATTTTGCTTGGTAAACGCTCACACATTAGTACTTATGCGCGGCTCACGTAGCTAGCGGGGGTCACGTAGGGGTCATGCATACCGATCTGGCGCTCCGTGAAATCTATGAACGAACTTACTCACCGGCCAAAAATACGTATGTACATAATTAACCGACGTCCCTCAGTTTATTCAGTTTTAGGTCTATAACTCCACGAAAAAGAGATTTCAAGCCCTAATTTTTTCAGGCATGCTATTAAATGACATTTCCTTTCATATAAGACAATAACCTCGCAACTTTTGAATTTTGGCTTGCAAAAGTGGATCTCTCCCTTTAAAACAATTTAGACAAAAAGATGCATCACTTCGGTATTCCTTCGCACATATCCCTAGAGATGATTTATCATCCTTCGGGTTTGTGTCAGGTTTTCGAGCTTTACAATACAAATTCATGGTACTAATACATAATATTGTTATATACAGTACTTGGTTATTTTTTGTAGCGTTAATACTATAGATATTGGTATTGGTATATATATATATATTTTTTTTATTTTTTTTTTATTAGTTGTATTATTTTTCGTTTGAAATGCGCTTAGAAACACCAGTATAAAGCGCTATATAAATATTTTGTATTATTATTAGTATTATTACTATCGTCTTTATTTTTCAAAGCTTGTCTTTTCAAATTATCTCTTCTTTTTATTAACTGAATAATGTCTGAGTTCATTCAATATTTGTCGATTGTGTCGATTTGTCAATTTTGCTAGCTTACCAACAACTATGATTCGAAACTCAGGGACACAACTTGATGTTTTGGCAATATGAAAACAAAATACATTTCATACTTGTTAGAATACCAGAGTATATACTCGTACAAGTTTTATTCCTTATCCAATATTTTCATTTACTTGCAAGTACAAAATAGAGATATAAACATATTCACAAAGTTTGCGTACAAAATAGTAATACATATTGATTATGTTTTTGTGTTATTAGATGATACTGGAAAATTATGTTCACAAAAAAGTATAGAAGATAATAGTGAGATAAGAGAAGTTTATTCCAGGCATATTGTGATAATGAAATACATTCAATTTCAATTTATTCTTGCTTCCAACAAAACATTACACAAGAATTATAATAATTTACAAAAATAGAGATATACATATTGGAAACAACAAACTTGTAACATCAAACTATTTTTTCATGAAATATTTACCTTTTCCTGTACATTCAAGTGTAATTAGTAGAAAAGGTGATGCAAGGGCCCCGTTGCAGAAAGAGTTGCAATCGATTGTAAAATCAGATCATGTGACTAATTGCGCAAATCTGATTGGTTCAAATGTGCATGTTTTCTGACTTGCAACTAATTGCAACATTATACTCGATTGCAACTATTTCTACAACGGAGCCAAAACGATACAACTTGTAAAATCGTTTATTGACAAATATAATGTGGTAGCCTATGTTTGGACTTTGGAGACAATAGAATCCCGGACGATTCGTTCGCTCCGGATACAGTAGTCTTCGTACATGCAGACCCATGAACCCATGCTTTAGAATGGTGATGCGTTTTCCAATAATATTTTGTTTCTTTCTGGAAACATATTTGTATGTACTTGTCGATGGAATGGACTGCTAAAGATGTTACCTTTCATTTATAAGAATATTATTTTTAGGTGGTGGTACCCTTTAAGAACCAGGAGGAGAGCTCATGATAATTTGTAAAATGTATCTATAATGTTTGTTTCTCCTGTTCAAGTATTTTTAACATTTGAAAGTATTATATAACAAACAATGATATAAATGTGTTATATTTGCAAGCAAGTATGCTCTGTACAATACATTTTACATACAACTACAATTACAGGCAAATTGTTCAACAAAATAAAAAGAAAACGTGGTAGATTTACTGATTTATTTTGGAAACATGATGATTAACACTACAAATTTGCTTCCAAAGCAAGCACTTACAGAGAGTAAAGAGATGCATTATTCCTTATAGATGCATTATATTTCACAAAAGATAATGCAATTTATCATGTTATCTAACATGGGCTGAGACTTCTCGCACGGGAGAGGGGAATACTAGAGCGATAATAAGCCTAGTTAACCCTCAGAGCGGCGATTGATCGATATGAGAGAATTTTCATGATTGCAAGTGTTATGTTCACCGCTGGAAGTAGACACTGCAGGATGTAATTTACAAGGTTGTTTACTGCATTCTTGTGATGTCATCTACCCCAGGTGTGCAACAACACTTGTATGTAATCGAATGTGTACAGCGTAGTTTTTCTATTATGACTGACAATGATTTCCTATTCACTTCGGAAAGCCACAATTTTGATTGATCTCAGCTGATTAAATTGTGAACATCAAATGTTAATTATAACTAGAAGAAGTCAAATAACATAGCAGATGTTAATTTTGTTGTCAGGAACATCATGGAGTGTTCCCTTGGAGAAAAACATTCCGTGATTTTCCCTCTACCACCAGTTAACATCTGTATAATGTTCTCTCTACCACCAGTTAACATCTGTATAATGTTCTCTCTACCACCAGTTAACATCTGTATAATGTTCTCTCTCCCACCCGTTAACACATATGTATAATGTTCTCTCTACCACCAGTTAACATCTGTATAATGTTCTCTCTACCACCAGTTAACATCTTCATAATGTTCTCACTACCACCAGTTAACATCTGTATATTGTTCTCTCTAGTCTCTACCACCAGTTAACATCTGTATAATGTTCTCTCCACCACCAGTTAACATATGTATAATGTTCTCTCTACCACCAGTTAACATCTGTATAATGTTCTCTCTACCACCAGTTAACATCTGTATAATGTTCTCTCTACCACCAGTTAACATCTGTATAATGTTCTCTCTACCATCAGTTAACATCTGTATAATGTTCTCTCTAGTCTCTACCACCAGTTATTATCAGTATAATGTTCTCTCTACCACCAGTTAACATCTGCATAATGTTCTCTCTACCACCAGTTAACATCTGTATAATGTTCTCTCTACCACCAGTTAACATCTGTATAATGTTCTCTCTAGTCTCTACCACCAGTTATTATCAGTATAATGTTCTCTCTACCACCAGTTAACATCTGCATAATGTTCTCTCTACCACCAGTTAACATCTGTATAATGTTCTCTCTACCACCAGTTAACATCTGTATAATGTTCTCTCTACCACCAGTTAACATCTGTATAATGTTCTCTCTAGTCTCTACCACCAGTTATTATCAGTATAATGCTCTCTCTACCACCAGTTAACATCTGCATAATGTTCTCTCTACCACCAGTTAAAGGGGTAGTACAGTTTTGGTAAGGCTAAACTTTAGTAACCAAAACCTGCACATTAACATTACAAACTAATATTTATAACCCCACCATGCTCGAAAGGTATACAAAAATACAAACGACTAAGTAAAAAGCCCGTTATCATAAAAAAGCGCCATTAAAACACAAGAGGGCGCTCTCAAATAAGGCATTGGTTTCAACCATTTTTCATACAAAATTATGCATGTGATGTCTTGTTAAATAATGATTAATTATAGAGATCATCAACAACTATTTAAAAAAAGCTTTTGAACATTTTTGAAAAAGTGTAAGCATTTTTTTAATTAAAAAAAAAAATCATCTAATTATTTGCCCCCAAATAATTATAAGATCGGATATACATGTATTGATTAATGTTTCAGCCATTTCTGGACCGATTTTGACAAAATAAAGTTTATTCTGCCATTCAAATTGCATGTTCTCTCAAATTCGACACTCAGTTTTTCATTACCTCACAAAAAAAGTTGTGATGTGCAGCGCCCTCTCTACCAAAACTGAACTACCCCTTTAACATCTGTATGATGAGTCATTTCCAATGAAACGGGCAGTAAAAGTATTTTTTTAAGGAGGAACACAATGTATACTTCATAAATTTACTAGACATTATAATGCTCAGTAGTTAATATGTTGAGCTGTGCTTTGAAGAAGGACTTTACATCATGTAGATTCAGTAGTAGATACAGTGAAATACACAGCAATTTAACAAGTTCATCACACAAATAAATATTGAGTACATTTGTCAAATTAACCCATTCAACTTGATATTGTGTTGCTTTATCCCATGCGAGACAGGCCCTCCAAACACACTGGCTGCATGAATATACAGAGAACGTGTGATTTGATACCAAATCTAAAAGGTCTATAGATTTGTTTTTGATTTTGTTTTTGATTTTTGATTTTTATTTATAATATGCTATAGTGAACAATAGCCCACAAGGTGAGATATAAATCTAACTCTAATATAGGCAAAGAGCGCTATAAAAGACATCCTCATAGGCCAATCAATGGTTCACAGCAGATACAACAGGTTAAGGTTATTTGAAGTAGAATACAAAAAAAAAACATTAGGAAACATAAGGGGGCATTTTTCTGTGGAAAAAACAAAGAAATGCATGAGGTGTGCCCCTAATACTTTTGCGTGCCCCCTAATCATTCCGACCACGCTACGACACTGTATCAAATCCCAGCAACATAATTACAAGCTTTGCAATCTCGCTGGTTCCTTTCATTTGCACTATGATTAATTCAATGTACATTGATTGATAACTTTATTTTCTTACTGAATAACAGTCAATATAGTAGGTATGATAATGACAGGATAACACAGTTTCTCTAGCAATTCTTTTTAAAAACAATTAATCGCTTTTCTGATACTACAACAATCTCACCAGTGGGTAGTTCAAGCAATTTTCGTATATCATTTTTCATGGGAAATTTCCCGAGGACTGTTCTGACTTTCTTCAGGTCCTTTGTGTAGAGCTCAATACTCAGCAGTCCAGCCTTCCAGCATCCAATCAGTATGTTATCATCCTCCAGGACAGCAACGCGTGTAGACTGACAGTCCACCATGATTCGATGATGGACGCTGCCTTCCCCATATATGTCGTCAATGACCTTGACTGACGTTGACCAATCACACACTACCAGCCTTTTGCTGTGATGCATGTGCCAGATTTCTCGATGATCATGGCACAGAATTTCCCGAAATGGTTCACCCCCTTCTGGTCTGAATACAACAATATTCTGTTCATGAAATTGACCAATATATATATTGTCATCGCTGTCTACAGACATGCCGCCAAAATTATATATACGTTTGAACTTGAACATAACATCGAGCCTCTCCCATGCATGTGTGTATATTCTGATATCTCTATTAGTACCTATAACGTAGCGACCATCGGACAACACAGAAAAACCGATTACCCTCACACCCATCAACACGTTTCCTGTCAGACCATCAGCATTGAACATCTCAATCCCCTGCCAACTGTGATAACCAACCGCCACCTGTCCATCAGGCAAAGGCATTGCGTCCGATGGGCTTTCATGTAAGAGTGGGAATGTGCTCACTTTCTCAAGCTGATATTCAGAATTTTGCAAATTATCCAGACCGGTACCATAGCAATTTAGGGGAGCACCTACCCCCGAATAATTGAAGAACAATAATGCAAAGCATATGGGTAACACAATAAAAGAAATCCAGAAATACAAAGAGTGTGCCCTCCAAATCGGTGGGACCGCAGTACGCAGTTGACCAAGACTGTTGGGAGTATTGCGCTTGATGAATTTAAACTGCTTTGCACGGTCAGCTATGGTTTTGGGCTGTGTGGAATCAGGATAACTTGCATCTAACATTTTCTCCAGATCACAACAAATCATGTTGTGCACACCCAGTGTCTCCCCTTGTAGCTTTGTCTTGATACCATTGCCGACCAGCTCAGAAGCACTTCGAATGGAAGACAGCGTTTTGTCATTAGATTCCTTGATCTTCTCAAGATGTCCGATGTGAGAAGCCTTTTCTTGTTTGCATCTGTCGATGAGATCATTGCGTTGCCTTGTGAGATGTCCCGCTTCTTCTTCATATGATTGGTTAATCTCAGCTATCCTCTGATCAAGTTCAACCTCTACGACTGCTTTCTGTTCCTTCACTAGCTCTGTGTGTGCCTCGATCGTGGCAATTTTTGTTGTAGCTTTTGTCAGAAGGGATTTGATTTGCTTCTGGAGTGTTTTCTTGTAGACAGACACCTCTTTGATGTTGTGGTCTGGTTTGTCGTGGTCAATCATGCGACATCTGAAGCAGATGGACACCTTGCACGATGTACAGACATACAGCTTCTCTTCCTCTGGATGTTTGGTACATAAATGCTTCACCTCGACCTTTCCACTCTTGACTTCATCCATGCTGACCACATTGTGTTTAGCGGTCTTTTTAAACTTCCCATGAGCCACTGTGCAGGGGTCACACATGTACTCCTCACACTGTGCGCAGTATTGTACTGCAGGAGATTTAGCTTCCGGGTCACAGACGGTGCAGCTTTTTATTGAGTTCACATCCTCAACCATAGAATTAATCAGAATGTTAGTTTGCAGTTTAGAAATGTCTCCATCGTTGATATTGGTAATCTGACGACAAATCGGACAATGTAGCTGGTTTTGTTGGGGATGACATTCGTAGAGGTGGACCAAACATTCCTTACAAAAAGTGTGGCCACATATTAACAGTTTTGGTTGGGTAAATATCTCGTAGCATAGGCAGCATTCCAAACTTTGAGTGATTACAACATCTGCACTCGCCATGGTTCTGTAAATGGGAAATATACAGATTGATAGGAAGAGGTAATGAGTGCTGATTTTGTTGTTGTTGAAATGTTCTTTGTATAGATGAAATGAACAAAGATATTACAAGGTAATCTTCCAGCAAAATATAAGAAAAATTATCACACGATATCATTATAGATTATTATGCATGTCTCCCCAGAAAAAACAGGTATACATAACTCAAACTGAATACATAATTAAAGAGTTGCTCGAGATAATTGTGGTCCATAGTATTCAAGCTTACCTATTACAGCGTATTGAAGGACAAATTCAAGACAACTTCCGTGTATGTTCTAACATGTTGCAGTTTTTCTATGAATATACTATATAGAAAATCACTTCCTTCTTTTCAACAAATGCTACAAGATGTTTGTGGTAGTCTGGAAGTTGAAGTAATGTTACAACTTTCAAATGATCCAAAATATATGGAAAAAATCCCAAAGGGTTGTGTTTCTACAGATGTTCTTCCACACAATCTGTGTTGGGTACAACGCAAAAACACCAATGCAGACGTAGACAGAGTATGTATAATGTTCTTGGTATTGTACAACACAAGAACAAACCTGCAGCTATATTATGTACATGCAAAATCATTACCATGCACAGCTTGCATGTATCAATGCCAAATGAGGAAATACGTATTTAAATAGCATATCTTACGCTCTGCTGCACTCTGGTATGCTTATTTGAACTTTGGCACAACGATTCGAAAGCGTGGAACGAACGTATGGCAAGCCGTTTTAACATTTATTCCTATTTCTTGATATCAAGAATTCGACTTCTTGATATCAAGAATTCATTTCTTGATATCAAGAATTCAATTCTTGATATCGAGAATTACCATTGCTTTACAACAAAAAATCATTTCTTGATATCGAGAATTCATTTCTTGATATCAAGAAATCAATTCTTGATATCAAGAATTCATTTCTTGATATCAAGAATTCAATTATTGATATCAAGAAATAATTTTCTGTTGTTAACCAATGGTAAATTTTGATATCAAGAATTCAATTCTTGATGTCAAGAATACATTTGGATATCGAGCTCAAAAGTATTGCATAAATTCACAGTTGAATTCGAACGCAAGAGTAGTGCAGGTATTCATTCTGATTTCGAACGCAAGATTTGAGCAGGATTACATTCTGAATTCGAACGCAAGATTTGAGCAGGATTACATTCTGATTTCGAACGCAAGATTTGAGCAGGATTACATTCTGATTTCGAACGCAAAAGTAATGCACGAATTCCTCCTGAGCGGTGCGGTGTCTAGTCCAGATTCAAGACGTGCTTTGTGAACACACACCATAGAGCTGTATATAGGAAAGAGCTTATGACACACACATGTACACACCGCCCTATACGATTCGCGCTAGAGCCTAAGTAAACATAACTGCTGCAGTCTGAGCCCATATATCGGCCACGTGCGTTGTTATCATTTCGTGCTATGTTGCCAATAAACGTTGCACAAACCTGTTGTAAAGATTGTCCCTTGTCATGCTTATGCAATAAATATGTCCACATGTTTTTCTGAATGATCAATTGTAAAACATACTTGTATTTTAGTTAAAATAGTAACGTCAGATGTGATATTTTTAAAGCAAAAAAGATTTACAAAATACGCATTGTAAATTCACAATTTGGCAACATATCACAAATTCATTAGTTCCGCATGAATTCTTGATATGTTGCCAATTTATTATGTTCACAATGCGTGTTTTGTGAGTCAATTTAGATGTCTTTTTGCTGAAAATGATCAGATCTGACAGTATTATTAACTGACGTTATCAAAATTATTTTGAAATGAATTGCGCAGTTAAAATGTGAATATATCATTACACAAGTGGCAATCTTTGCTACAGGTTTGCGCATTGTCTATTGGCAACATTATCACGAAATGATTTCTTGATATGTTGCGTTTTACGTTTTTCAAAGACGCGTTTTGTATGTTTTATAACAAGTAATTAAACTAGTAAGAATCACACCCAATATTATCAATGTAACATTAATTAATAGTCAAATGATTAAACAGTATGAAATGAAAATTTTCTACAAGGAAAATCACCGAGACAATCAATGCACTGCAAACTGGCAACATGCATTCTTGCAGAATTCTCGCAATACATTGACTTTCGACATCGCACCGCTCAGGCAGGATATGAATTCGTGCACAACCTTTGCGTTCGAAATCGAATCACAATGTATTTGAGCACAACTTTTGAGCACGAATTCAGAATGAATTCGTGCACAACTTTTGCGTTCGAAATCGAATCACAATTAATTTGTGCACAACTTTTGAGCACGAAATCAGAATGAATTTCTGCATTACTTTTGAGCACGAAATCAGAATGAATTTCTGCATTACCTTTGCGCTCGAAATCAACTGTGAATTTTTGCATTACTTTTGCGCTCGATATCAAAATAATTCTTGCAATAGTCTTGCGTTCGAAATACGAATTGAATTCTTGATATCGTGAATTCTATTTTTTGATATCAAGAATTGAATTCTTGATATCAAGAATTGAATTGTTGATATCAAGAAATGAATTCTTGATATCAAGAATTGATTTCTTGATATCAAGAAATGAATTCTTGATATCAAGAAGTCGAATTCTTGATATCAAGAAATGAATTCTTGATATCAAGAATTGATTTCTTGATATCAAGAAATGAATTCTTGATATCAAGAAATGATTTTCTGTTGTAAAGCAATGGTAATTCTTGATATCAAGAATTGAATTCTTGATATCAAGAAATGAATTCTTGATATCAAGAAGTCGAATTCTTGATATCAAGAATTGAATTCTTGATATCAAGAAATAGGAATAAATGTTAAAACGGCTTGCCATACGAACGATTTATACTTTATAGATAACACAATAAACAATTTCTTTGTCTGTGGATAACATATCTGATTAGAAAATTGGTGCAACAACATGTTTACAGCAATACAGGGGTGATGCAGAAAGAAATAGAAAATAAGAGGGACAAATTAATGTAGATTGAATTATTGCATTGTTTTGGGGGGTTTAATTTCTTAATACAGATTTTGTTTGTAGCATACACGTACGCACGTACGCACATACACACACACACACACACACACACACACACACACACACACACACACACCCACACACACACACACACACATACTTATATTGGCACCCGACTTGTGGGGTACTTATGCTACTACAAGCTGAAGGAGTGCTACTACAAACTGTTTTTTCCCCACAAAATCTTTGCAACGAAAAAAGGCAACCTTCCGAGTGTATGGGAGGGTAGGGGTGTGTCTAGAAATGTTTTCCCCCTCAAGTATCACTTATGAGGTACAGTCACAAGACTTTGTCACATAACTTTATGAAGCTAAATACGCTGATTTAAGGCTATTCCTTAGTGGGGTCTATGATTTATTCCCCACGAGAAAAAAATACCCCACAAGTATATAATTGTACCCACACGAGACCCCACAAGAATGCCGGCGTGAGAACACACACACACACACACACACACACACACACACACACCCACACACACACCCACACACACACACACACACACACACACACACACACACACACACACACACACACACACACACACGCACATACACGCACACGCACGCACACGCACACACACCCACATACACACACACATACACACAAATACACTTTGTATACACAAATATACCAGTAAAACATATATACAATGTACATAGGTTATTTATTCCATCTAATCAATTTAGTCAAGGCAACTTTCGTTGGGTAAGACTTCCCAGGGTAACCCTATTTCGGCTCACTTTATTTGCTTGCTTGCTTGCTTGTCCAGCATTTGTATAGCGCCGTCTATCTAGTAAAACTATTCCGAGGCGCATAATTAATTCTCTCCAGGACAAACAATAAGGGGGATGCTGGTGCATAAGTTATTGGTATGATAAATTAAATAGAAATTTCTCGAGTTTAGAACAAAAGATATCAAATACATTTGTATTTATATTTCATATTTCTGGTCAGTTTCCCTATGTTTAAAAACAATTTATACAACTAGCTGCATCAGGTCGCTATTCCCTCGCATAAATTAAACTGATTTATTTACTTTTTGGTGTGTGTCATGTTTATAATAGCGTCTGACCACCATTAAAAAAGTTTTTTTTCGGGAGACAGGGACAAAACACGTACCGTCACGGAAGCATTCTAGCTCAGTCAGTAAGAGCACCGGTCTTGCAATACGGAGGTCTCGTGTTCGAATCCCAGGGAAGACCTATTTTCTTTGCTCATTTTTATCTTTAGTAAGCCGCAACCCTCGAAATTAACTTTTTTTGCTGGTGGCCCGGTCGGGCCAGTAAAATTAGTATTTTTCCAATTTTGGTGGCCCGAAACCAAAATCTACTGGCCCGAAAAAAATAAGGAAAAACAAAAGTAAAATTAAAACAATAACCATATTCATAGTTTCAGGGTACTGGGCAATGTTTAGCCTCATTTGTTACTGTATTCCAATGCTCGAAATTATCTTTTTTTCTGGTGGCCCGAAAATAAAATTTACAAACAAAGAAAAACAATGGTCATGACTACTTGGTCATTAATTGGTAAATTATGGAAGTTATGTGTTAAAATTACCACCATCATTAAAGAAATCCATCACTGAATAAACAAAACAAAACCTAGAATCGAGCAGTTTCATCTAAGAGTCATCAACTGATGAAACTAAGCTCTTTTCCATGTACGATTTTGTTATTTTATGGTCCATAAAATCTCCAACACAAAAAAACACACATGGGACTGAGCATAGCTAAAATAACTTTTCAAATCGGGAAATGAAATCACTTAAATCTTTGTTATTTTACAAGCTAAAATAATTCCAAGTAGTCACAAGTCTCTACCTTGTAAAAATGATTCGTTCTAATACCTTCAAAAATATGAATAATGATCCGAAAGATGAAATTATTCCCCTTTATTGACGGTATCGCGGACGGTATCGCAAAGGCAAGCACACTGCACTTTGCAATATGAATGAATGTGAAAAGTTAGACATGTGTTTTGATAGGTCTTAGTATGCACACATACTCCCTCTGTGGATTGGTTGTTCTATGTTTATATTCTACATGTTGCAAAGGCTTCCAGGGGGTGTGTGGGAAATTAAGAAAACAGCATAAGCATATGCTTTTACTTTTAGTCATTACACACCTCTGGAAGTTGTTTAATTTTACCATGATTTATCATGCAAGAAGTAGATAATTCAAGGGAGAGTGTTCATATGAGGAAATAGCACATATTTGTAGGCATAAATAAGGATTAATTCAACTAGCGCAAGTGCGCTTGCGACTTTTTATGTCCGTCCTTTTCATTTCTTGCAAATATTTAAATCACAATTAAAGTGTTTTTAAGAGGTGTCAAACTTGAGATTCATATTCCTTGATGTTGTCTTCTTATGGTTTAAACATTTGGTGGCCCGATCGGGCCACCAAACTTTGGCATTTTCATGTTTTTACTGGCCCGACCGCAACTTTTACTGGCCCCGGGCCATCGGGCCTACGCCAATTTCGAGCGTTGAGTAAGGTTACATTTTGCATTCAATATTTGTCGAATCTGTTTGCTTGTAAGTTGTTGATTTACCTACAACTATGATTCGAAATCAGGGATACAACTTGATGTTTTGGCAATATGAAAGCAAAATACATTTCATACTTGTTAGAATACCAGAGTATATACTCGTACAAGTTATATCCCTTATGCAATATTTTCATTTACATGCAAGCACAAAATAGAGATATAAACTTTAACGTATAAACAAATCACACAGTTTGCGTACAAAATAGTAATCCATATTGATTACGTTTTGTGTTATTAGATGATACTGGAAAACTATGTTCACAAAAAAGTATAGAAGATAATAGTGAGATAAGAGAAGTTTATTCCAGGCATAATGTGATAATGAAATACATGTACATTCAATTTCAATTTCAATTTCAATTTCAATTTACTCTTGCTTCCAACAAAACATTACACATGAATTATAATAATTTACAAAAATAGAGATATACATATTGGAAACAACAAACTTGTAACATCAAACTATTTTTTTCATGAAATATTTACCTTTTCCTGTACATGCAAGTGTAATTAGTAGAAAAGGTGATGGCCCCGTTGCAGAAAGAGTTGCAATCGATTGTAAAATCAGATCATGTGACTAATTGCACAAATCTGATTGGTTCAAATGTGCATGTTTTCTGACTTGCAACTAATTGCAACATTATACTCGATTGCAACTATATCTACAACGGAGCCAAAACGATACAACTTGTAAAATCGTTTATTGACAAATATAATGTGGTAGCCTATGTTTGGACTTTGGAGACAATAGAATCCCGGACGATTCGTTCGCTCCGGATAAAGTAGTCTTCGTACATGCAGACCCATGAACCCATGCTTTAGAATGGTGATGCGTTTTCCAATATTTTTTTTTCTTTCTGGAAACATATTTGTATGAACTTGTCGATGGAATGGACTGCTAAAGATGTTACCTTCATTTATAAGAATATTATTTTTGGGTGGTGGTACCCTTTAAGAACCAGGAGGAGAGCTCATGATAATTTGTAAAATGTATTTATAATGTTTGTTTCTCCTGTTCAAGTATTTTTAACATTTGAAAGTATTATATAACAAACAATGAAATAAATGTGTTATATTTGCAAGCAAGTATGCTCTGTACAATACTTTTTACATACAACTACAATTACAGGCAAATTTGTTCAACAAAATAAAAAGAAAACGTGGTAGATTTACTGATTTATTTTGGAAACATGATGATTAACACTACAAATTTGCTTCCAAAGCAAGCACTTAAAGAGAGCAAAGAGATGCATTATATTTCACAAAAGATAATGCAATTTATCATGTTATCTAACATGGGCTGAGATTTCTCGCACGGGAGAGGGGAATACTAGAGCGATAATAATCCTATAGTTAACCCTCAGAGCGGCGATTGATCGATATGAGAGAATTTTCATGAACATCTATGACAACAATTTCTTGCGATGTTATCGATTGCAAGCGTTATGTTCACCGCTGGAAGAAGACACTGCAGGATGTAATTTACAAGGTTGTTTACTGCATTCTTGTGATGTCATCTACCCCAGGTGTGCAACAACACTTGTATGTAATCGAATGTGTACAGCGTAGTTTTTCTATTATGACTGACAATGTTTTCCTTATCACTTCGGAAAGCCACAATTTTGATTGATCTCAGCTGATTAAATTGTGAACATCAAATGTTAATTATAACTAGACGAAGTCAAATAACATAGCAGATGTTAATTTTGTTGTCAGGAACATCATGGAATGTTCCCTTGGAGAGAAACATTCCGTGATTTTCCCTCCACCACCAATTAACATCTGTATAATGTTCTCTCTACCACCAGTTAACATCTGAATAATGTTCTCACTACCACCAGTTAACATCTGTATAATGTTCTCTCTACCACCAGTTAACATCTGTATAATGTTTTCTCTACCACCAGTTAACATCTGTATAATGTTCTCACTACCACCAGTTAACATCTGTATAATGTTCTCTCTACCACCAGTTAACATCTGCATAATGTTCTCTCTACCACCAGTTATTATCTGTATAATGTTCTCTCTACCACCAGTTAACATCTGTATAATGTTTTCTCTACCACCAGTTAACATAGAATGTTCTCTCTACCACCAGTTAACATCTGCATAATGTTCTCTCTACCACCAGTTATTATCTGTATAATGTTCTCTCTACCACCAGTTAACATCTGTATAATGTTTTCTCTACCACCAGTTAACATCTGTATAATGTTCTCACTACCACCAGTTAACATCTGTATAATGTTCTCACTACCACCAGTTGTTATCTGTATAATGTTCTCTCTACCACCAGTTAACATCTGTATAATGTTCTCTCTCCACCACCAGTTAACATCTGTATAATGTTCTATCTACCACCAGTTAAAGGGATAATTGAGTTTTGGTATAGAGGGCGCTACACAAAATCTTTTTTTTGTGAGATAATGAAAAATCGGTTCAGAAATGGCCGAATTGTCCATAAAAATAACCGTTTGTAATAATTGTGGGGCCCCACAATTATTCGATAATTTTGAACCAGCCGTTAAAAATGCTTCCTCTTTTTAAAAAAATGTACAAAAGAGATTTTTAAATAGTTGTTGATTATCTCTCTATCTAATCACTTTTTCAACAGAACATCACATGCACGATAATTTATTTTGTAACCAATGAGTTTTTAGAGAGCGCCCTCTTGAGTTGTAACAGTTCTTTTTGAATGATAACAGGCTTTTTACTTAGTCATTTATAATTTTTGTATTCCTTTCGAGCATGATGGAGTTATAACTGTTAGATTGTTATGTAAAGGTGCAGGTTTTGGTTACTAAAATTCAGTTTGACCAAAACTGTACTCTCCATACCAAAACTCAACTATCCCTTTAAAAATCTGTATACAGTAATGTTCTCTCTACCAAAAGTTAACATCTGCATAATGTTCTCTCTACCACCAGTTAACATCTGTATGAATGTATGATGAGTCATTCCAATGAAACTGGCAGTAAAGTTATCCAATAAGGAACACAATGTATACTTCATCAATTTACTAGACATTATAATGCTCAGTAGTTAATATGTTGAGCTATGCTTTGAAGAAGGACTTTACATCATGTAGATTCAAAGTACAGTGAAATACATAGCAATTTAACAAGTTAATCACATCACAAATAAATATTGAGTAAATTTGTCAAATTAACCCATTCAACTTTATATTGTGTTGATTTATCCCATGCGAGACAGGCCCTCCAAACACACTGGCTGCATGAATATACAGAGAACGTGTGATTTGATACCAAATCAAAAAGGTCTATAGATCTCAGCTGATTAAATTGTGAACATCAAATGTTAATTATAACTAGACGAAGTCAAATAACATAGCAGATGTTAATTTTGTTGTCAGGAGCATCATGGAATGTTCCCTTGGAGAGGAACATTCCGTGATTTTCCCTTCACCACCAATTAACATCTGTATAATGTTCTCTCTACCACCAGTTAACATCTGTATAATGTTCTCACTACCACCAGTTAACATCTGTATAATGTTCTCTCTACCACCAGTTAACATCTGTATAATGTTTTCTCTACCACCAGTTAACATCTGCATAATGTTCTCACTACCACCAGTTATTATCTGTATAATGTTCTCTCTACCACCAGTTAACATCTGTATAATGTTCTCACTACCACCAGTTAACATCTGTATAATGTTCTCTCTACCACCAGTTAACATCTGCATAATGTTCTCTCTACCACCAGTCATTATCTGTATAATGTTCTCTCTACCACCAGTTAACATCTGTATAATGTTTTCTCTACCACCAGTTAACATCTGTATAATGTTCTCTCTACCACCAGTTAACATCTGCATAATGTTCTCTCTACCACCAGTTATTATCTGTATAATATTCTCTCTACCACCAGTTAACATCTGTATAATGTTTTCTCTACCACCAGTTAACATCTGTATAATGTTCTCACTACCACCAGTTAACATCTGTATAATGTTCTCACTACCACCAGTTGTTATCTGTATAATGTTCTCTCTACCACCAGTTAACATCTGTATAATGTTCTCTCTACCACCAGTTAACATCTGTATAATATTCTCTCTACCACCATTTAACATCTGTATAATGTTCTCTCTACCACCAGTTAACATCTGTATAATGTTCTCTCTAGTCTCTACCACCAGTTATTATCAGTATAATGTTCTCTCTACCACCAGTTAACATCTGCATAATGTTCTCTCTACCACCAGTTAAAGGGGTAGTACAGTTTTGGTAAGGCTAAACTTTAGTAACCAAAACCTGCACATTAACATTACAAACTAATATTTATAACCCCACCATGCTCGAAAGGTATACAAAAATACAAACGACTAAGTAAAAAGCCCGTTATCATAAAAAAAGCGCCATTAAAACACAAGAGGGCGCTCTCAAATAAGGCATTGGTTTCAACCATTTTTCATACAAAATTATGCATGTGATGTCTTGTTAAATAATGATTAATTATAGAGATCATCAACAACTATTTTAAAAAAGCTTTTGAACATTTTTGAAAAAGTGTAAACCTTTTTTTCAATAAAAAAAAAAAAAATCATCTACTTATTTGGCCCCAAATAATTATAAGATCGGATATACATGTATTTATTAATGTTTCAGCCATTTCTGGACCGATTTTGACAAAATAAAGTTTATTCTGCCATTAAAATTGCATGTTCTCTCAAATTCGACACTCAGTTTTTCATTACCTCACAAACAAATTGTGATGTGCAGCGCCCTCTCTACCAAAACTGAACTACCCCTTTAACATCTGTATGATGAGTCATTTCCAATGAAACGGGCAGTAAAGTTATCCAATAAGAACACAATGTATACTTCATAAATTTACTAGACATTATAATGCTCAGTAGTTAATATGTTGAGCTGTGCTTTGAAGAAGGACTTTACATCATGTAGATTCAAAGTACAGTGAAATACACAGCAATTTAACAAGTTCATCACACAAATAAATATTGAGTAAATTTTTCAAATTAGCCCATTCAACTTGATATTGTGTTGCTTTATCCCATGCGAGACAGGCCCTCCAAACACACTGGCTGCATGAATATACAGAGAACGTGTGATTTGATACCAAATCTAAAAGGTCTATAGATTTTTTTTTTTTTTTAATAATATGCTATAGTGAACAATAGCCCACAAGGTGAGATATAAATCTAACTCTAATATAGGCAAAGAGCGCTATAAAAGACATCCTCATAGGCCAATCAATGGTTCACAGCAGATACAACAGGTTAAGGTTATTTGAAGAAGAATACAAAAAAAAAAAACATTAGGAAACATAAGGGGACATTTTTCTGTGGAAAAAACAAAGAAATGCATGAGGTGTGCCCCTAATAATTGTGCGTGCCCCCTAATCATTCCGACCACGCTACGCCACTGCATCAGGGACCAGCAACGTAATTACAAGCTTTGCAATCTCGCTGGTTCCTTTCATTTGCACTATGATTAATTCAATGTACATTGATTGATAACTTCATTTTCTTACTGAATAACAGTAAATATAGTAGGTATGATAATGACAGGATAACAGTTTCTCTAGCAATTCTTTTTTAAAACAATGAATCGCTTTTCTGATACTACAACAATCTCACCAGTGGGTAGTTCAAGCAATTTTCGTATATCATTTTTCATGGGAAATTCCCCGAGGATGGTTCTGACTTTCTTCAGGTCCTTTGTGTAGAGCTCAATACTCAGCAGTCCAGCCTTCCAGCATCCAATCAGTATGTTATCATCCTCCAGGACAGTAACGCGTGTAGACTGACAGTCCACCATGATTCGATGATGTACGCTGCCTTCCCCATATATGTCGTCAATGACCTTGACTGACGTTGACCAATCACACACTACCAGCCTTTTGCTGTGATGCATGTGCCAGATTTCTCGATGATCATGGCACAGAATTTCCCGAAATGGTTCACCCCCTTCTGGTCTGAATACAACAATATTCTGTTCATGAAATTGACCAATATATATATTGTCATTGCTGTCTACAGACATGCCGCCAAAATTGTATATACGTTTGAACTTGAACATAACATCGAGCCTCTCCCATGCATGTGGGTATATTCTGATATCTCTATCAGTACCTATAACGTAGCGACCATCAGACAACACAGAAAAACTTATTACATTCACACCCGTCAACACTGTTCCCATCGGACCATCAGCATTGAATATATCAATCCCCTGCCCACTGTGACGATAACCAACCGCCACCTGTCCATCAGACAAAGGCATTGCATCCCCTGGGCTTGCATGTAAGAGTGGGAATTCGATCACGTTCCAAAGATGACATTCAAAATAATTGAACAAAAATATTGCAAAGCATAATGGTAACACAATACAAGAAATCCAGAAACACAAAGAGTGTGCCCTCCAAATCCGTGGGACCACAGTAAGCAGCTGACCTAGACTGTCGGGAGTAGTGCGCTTGATGAATTTAAACTGCTTCGCATGGTCAGCTATGGATTTGGGCTGTGTGGAATCAGGAAAACTTTCATCTAACATTTTCTCCAGATCACAACAAATCGTGTTGTGCACAGCCATTGTCTCCCCTTGTAGCTTTGTCTTGATACCATTGCCGACTAGTTCAGAAGCACTTCGAATGCTAAACATCGTTTTGTCATTAGATTCCTTGATCTTCTCAAGATGTGCGATGTGAGAAGCCTTTTCTTGTTTGCATCTGTCGATGAGATGATTGCGTTGCCTTGTGCGATGCTCCGCTTCTTCTTCATATGATTGGTTAATCTCAGCTATCCTGTGATCAAGTTCAACCTCTTTAACTGCTTTCTGTTCCTTCATTAGCTCTGTGTGTGCCTCGATCGTCGCAATTTTTGTTGAAGCTTTTGTCAGAAGGGATTTGATTTGCTTCTGGAGTGTTTTCTTGTAGTCAGACACCTCTTTGATGTTGTGGTCTGGCTTGTCGTGGTCAATCACGCGACACCTAAAGCAGATGGACACCTTACACGATGTACAGACATACATCTTCTCTTCCTCTGGGTGTTTGGTACATAAATGCTTCATCTCGACCTCCCCACTCTTGACTTCATCCATGCTGACCACATTGTGTTTAGCGGTCTTTTTAAACTTCCCATGACCCACTGTGCAGGGGTCACACATGTACTCCTCACACTGTGCGCAGTATTGTACCGCAGAAGATTTAGCTTCCGGGTCACAGATGGTGCAGCTTTTTATTGAGGAGTTCACATCCTCAACCATAGAATTAATCGATAGTTTGCAGTTTTGAAATGTCTCCATCGTTGATATTGGTAATCTGACGACAAATCGGACAATGTAGCTGGTTTTGTTGGGGATGACATTCGTAGAGGTTGACTAAACATTCCTTACAGAAAGTGTGGCCACATGTTAAGAGTTTTGGTTGAGTAAATAGCTCGTAGCATAGGCAACATTCCAAACTTTGAGTGAGTACAGCATCTGTATTCGCCATGGTTCTGTAAATGGGAAATATACAGATTACTGGGGAGAGGTAATGAATGCTGTTTAAAAAAAAGAAATGTTCTTTGTAGATGAAATGAACACAGATTTTACAAGGTAATCTTCCAGCAAAATATAAGCACAGTACTATCACACGATATCATTATAGATTATTATGCATGTCTCCCCAGGCCAGAAGAACTGGTATATCTTAAACTGAATACATAATTGAAAAGTTGCTCGAGACAATAATATTGTGGTCCATCCAGTTTACCTATTCCAGCGTATTGAAGCACAAATTTAAGACAACTTCTGTGTATGTTCTAACATAAAATCGCTTCCTCAAGTTCTTTTCAACAAATGCTACATTGCTTGTGATAGTCTGGAAGTTGAAGTAATGTTACAACCTTCAAATGATCCAAAATATATAGGAAAATCCAGAAAGGTTGAGTTTGTACGGATGTTCTTCTGTACAATTTGTGTTGAGTACTGTTGAGTGCCCAACACACAAAGCATTGCAGACAGAGTACACGCACATAGACAGAGAATGTTCATAGTATTGTACGTACGTACAACACATATGGAAAAAACCTGTATAGCATGTATGCGTACATCTAAAAATCATTACCACGCACAGTACAGCTTGCATACATGTATCAAGCTGGGCCAATGCTAGTCTTTTGACAAGCCTGTCTCGTCTGAGCTGAGTTGAATGCACGGAACGACTGGACAGCGCGACTACAATGCACACTCTCTTGCCACACTCTCTTCGCCACTCGACGGATAGTCTCCACGGATAGTATCATGTTGTTGTTGTTGTTTGATGTTTATTGGCGGTTCATTCAATTTGAGTATTTTCGCCAAAAACTAAATATTATTTCATTCTTCTCATTTATTTTCTTTATTTTAATATTTGTATTATTATTATTATATACATATTTATATATACTGTATTTTTTTGTGAAGTGCATAAACGTTTTCAGACCATCAATAAACAAAACCAAAATTAAAGGCATCATCGGACCAACCCGGCTCGGTACGTTGAGCAGGCTTCTCAACTGACGAATCAGTCTAGGCCCCCCGATGCATGGAGATGCACTCTGGTCGCCTTCGTTTTCTTTGCACCTGCTTCTGATTCCAAAAAACAAACGAAATTATATATAAAATCAAAACAAATCATATTAAACAAGAACATACAAAGGTAGCAACACATTTTGGGCTTTGTAAGTGAAAGTGCAAGGTGCAGGCTGTAATTTACTAAATATTTTCGTACACGTCATTAATTTTGAGCAAAATTTATTATAGTGATCAAAACCGTCTTCAGTTGCCTGCATAGATATCCTATCAAGCTATCCTATCAAGCTAGGCCAATGCTAGTCTTTTGACAAGCCTGTCTCGTCTGAGCTGAGTTGAATGCAAGGAACGACTGGACAGCGCGACTACAATGCACACTCTCTTGCCACTCTCTTCGCCACTCGACGGATAGTCTCCACCACGCGTTCAGTCGTTCCTGCAGCGCAGCCATTTAGACGCGATCGCCTTGTTAAAAGGCTAGGCCAATGCGTGCTATGCTTTATGAATATTCTTATCCTCGTTGCACTGGGATCTGTCTGGTAATTATTTGACCTTTGGAACAACAATTCGAGAGAGAACGTACGCCTGGTATAGTAATAGCAGGGATATGGGAGTTCCATGGTAATAGCTTAGGTCGAATTATTTTGTGCATGTGGTTAACCAATGTACGATTGGTTTGCCCGAGGATAACAATATCTGATTGGAAAATGTGTGCAACAATATGTTTACAGGGGTGATGAAGAAAGAAAGAGAAAATGAGAGTGACAAAATGTTGATAGAAAGAAATTGAGTAGACAGGAAGACATTTGGGGAGTGAGATAGAGCCTAGATTTGCTTATTTTGGAATGTTGTGTCAACATCATTCAGTGTTTTTGTTTATTGATTTCTTCATACAGTTTTTGTTTGTAAATGCTGAAAGCAATATGAAACATAATTACTAGTATACATAAAACAAATCATCACAAAAATGCCTGCACGAAGAAAAGAACACAAATTATTTCAACAGGTTTTACTCTGTTGGTATGTGCAAAAAGCGATGAATGGTTGGTATAACACCCTAAATACACTACCAATAAACATTATTTTTGATGGCACTCCTCTTGAAAATGTTTCTCAAATTAAATTTCTTGGTCTAACAGTTGATAATAGGCTTTCTTGGAAACATCTCATAGATAATACATGTATAACTATTTGGCGCAATTGGCATAATTAATAAATGTAAACATTATATCCCGTTACCCGGTCTGCTTAAAATGATTTATTCGTCTCTTATTTTACCATATTATTTTAACTATATTTATATGGCATTCTGGCTTTGGAAAATGCTCATCGGGAGGGAGGGGGGGGGGGGGGGGTTGAACCCCCCTACCCCCCCCCCCCCCACCCATCCCCCATTGTATAAAGTGATATATGGTTTAACAACAAAATTATAGTTTTACAATATTTGACTCTATATTATCTACCTGCCAATCCTACAAACAATATTTTCCAATCAACATTCCTAATTTCAATCAAATAAAAATATTCAATTATATCTAACCAAAACCTTCGTACGTATAAACATTTACAAAATAAATGTGAATAGGTCTCTACCTCATTTTTTTTAAAGAGCATAAATTATCATAACCAAATCCAAACCTAAAAAGTTGTTATTTTCTTTGCTCATTTTTATTAATAGTAAATAAGGTTACATTTTACTTTCAATATTTGTCGATTTTCTAGAAAAATAAATTGTATGCTTTAACAACAAAATTATAGTTTTACAATATTTGACTCTATATAATCTCTCTACCTCATTTTTGTTTAAAAGAGCATAAATTGTCATTAACAAATCCAAACCTAAAAAGTTGTTATTTTCTTTGCTCATTTTTATAAATAGTAAGGTTACATTTTATTTTCAATATTTGTTGATTTTCTAGAAAAATAAATTGTATGCTTTAACAACAAAGCATAAATTATCATTAACAAATCCAAACCTAAAAAGTTGTTATTTTCTTTGCTCATTTTTATAAATAGTAAGGTTACATTTTATTTTCAATATTTGTCGATTTTCTAGAAAAATAAATTGTATGCTTTAACAACAAAATTATAGTTTTACAATATTTGACTCTATATAATCTACCTGCCAATCCTACAAACATTATTTTCCAATCAACATTCCTAATTTCAATCAAATCAAAATATTCAATTATATCTAACCAAAAACCTTCGTACGTATAAACATTTACAAAATAAATGTGAATAGGTCTCTACCTCATTTTGTTTAAAAGAGCATAAATTGTCATTAACAAATCCAAACCTAAAAAGTTGTTATTTTCTTTGCTCATTTTTATAAATAGTAAGGTTACATTTTATTTTCAATATTTGTCGATTTTCTAGAAAAAAAAAATCGTATGCTTTAACAACAAAAAAATAATTTTACAATATTTGACTCTATATAATCGACCTGCCAATCCTACAAACATTATTTTCCAATCAACATTCCTAATTGCAATCGAATCAAAATATTCAATTATATCTAACAAAAACCTTCATACGTATAAACATTTACAAAAAAAATGTGAATAGGTTTCTACCTCATTTTGTTTAAAAGAGCATAAATTGTCATTAACAAATCCAAACCTAAAAAGTTGTTATTTTCTTTGCTCAGAACTGTATAATGTTCTCTCTACCACCAGTTAGCATATGCAAAAATTGATGAATGTTTTATAAAATGTATATGTTCACTGGATATTGTATGCAAATTCAAGTTAAATGACCGCTATATGGCCGCGTAATGAGCAAAAAAGCACTCACTCACTCATTGCACTGACTTCGTACATGGTTATGACTATCCAGTGGATAGTTTAGCATCTGAACACTTCAATCGTAAATATCTTTTTAACGAAAGGGAAATTTGAAGAAGAAAAAAACGAAATCTGTCCCATGCTTCTATTGTTAGTAGGAATATAATCAGGTATATGTGTACAGCGCAATTTTTCAATTATGGCTGACAATGATTCCATATCACTTCGGAAAGCCACAATTTTGTACTTAGCTCACCTGATTTATTTGTGAACATTGAATGTTAATCATACCTAGACGAAGTCAAATAACATAGTAGATGTGTTCCCTCCACCACCAATTAACATCTGTATAAGGTTATCTCTACCACCAGCTAACATACGTGTTATAAAGTCATTTTCAATGAAACTGTCAATCAAGTTATAGACATTAATGCTCAGCACTTAATATTCTGGGCTATGCTTTGAAGAAGGACCTTCCATTATGCAGATTCACAGTACAGGGAAAGACACAGCAATTTAACAAGTTCATCACACAAATAAATATTGAGTAAATTTGTCCAATATCCATTCAAGGTTATATTGTGTTGCCTTAAACCTTGCGAGACGTACAGGCCCTCCAAAACACAACAGGTAATAAGGTATGTAATCAGGCAGTGGCGTAGTAACGGGAAAACAGTAAAATATTATTACCTTGAATATTGAATTATATTGATGGATTGCATTTTCAGTACCAGTTCTGAACAGGTTTGTAAAAGTAGTATATTGTACCGAAGCTATACACCAGTAACGGATCACTTTTTTGTGGATACAATTTCTTGCTAAGACAAAATATTTTGTATAGACTATAAGCTAAAATGGTGCAATTACGAATATTGTAAATTCAAACTCATTCCGTCACTAATAAGCAAATCACTGCGCGTTTTACGAACCCCTTACGCTGCACCAGTAACGGATCACCACTTCACCAGTAACGGATCACCTAGCTTTATTTAACAAATAATTGACCAATTATCTTAATTTTTTCATCAAAGTGTTTGCCAATTAGCAATTAAAGTGATCCAGGTAAATTGTCTAACTCCACGAAAAATACTTGGAGCTTCCTCGTTTCTTTTCTGCCGTGTTGTTTAGCTTAAGGTAAGAGAAGAATAAAATAGGGTTATATTTTTTCCCTTTAGTATGTCCCTTTAGTATGAAGATAATTATCATTGAAAATCATTATTTCAAAAGCGTTTGCTAACGCTTTTGATAAAAAGTACAATTGCCGTAGCTGAACACGTCCGGCCAGCGCGCGTGGGAAACCTTCCCGACCCGACTGTTGAGCCGAGCGCGCGCAAATTCCATGAATTCTGTACCGTCTGTATACACGGGTGCGGATATCGTCAAACGGATGATTATGACTGCGACAAATCTACGGCAGGCCATCAGTATTCGGTGATAAAATATGAACTTAATACTCGTTTTTTCACTAGGTAAACAGTGTTTGTTTTCTTTCAAACTTTCACAAATCTTTCAATTGTATTTTACAATGATATTGATATAGGATTGAAGTCTCAAATGTCATTTTGTGCAATATCTGACACTTTACAGGGATCACTTTAATATCCAGGAAAAATGTTATTTCTTATACGTGCTTTCTTATTTAGTAACTGTTGAATTCTGCCACACATGATCCGTATGAAATGTTAGCAAAAATCACACAAAAACCTGAATTTACCAAAATGTCCAAGTAATTTTCGATTTTTAAGTTTATATCACAGATTCTAGTGAAATACATTGTTACAGCAAAACAAAATTAATTCTGATCTTTTGTTTTGTTTAGAATGGGTGATCCGTTACTGGTGTAGATAATTTCTGCTGTAATTATACGGGCAATTCCAGCGTTACGGACATTACCATCAGACACATTTTTCACTGTTTAGAACCATCCAGAGCAAAAATAAGACAAGAGGAAACGTTTTGAGTCATTGATTCAGTAACTTCAAATAGTCAGTGATAAACATGCAAAGTTTCATGACTGAGGAATGAATATTTGCTGAGAAAAAAGACATTTTGTTTTCGTTACGGACATTACGCTAAACGGACGAAGCATTTTGCACAGTTTGTACAATGCCAAAACCCTGTGAGTTTAACCACCAAACATGGTAATATCTTACATTATTTGGATCACAAGATGCTATTCTAAATGGTGATGGAAGCCATTAGTAAATTCAGTGATCTGTTTTTTACTCACAGGATGAAATATGGTGTTACGGACATTACACTTTTAGCGTTACGGACATTACACTTTTGTCCGCATTTTGTTCTTCAAAATGAGCCTATTTAAAAGCAACAAATTTGTGTTCTTGGCGCCGTGAAAATTTGCATGCATTATAAGTGAAGTGTATAGAATACAATTGTAATTTTGATTTTTTTTAAAATTCATTAATTAACATATTTATGGCAATTTATGCAAATAAGGTTATAAAATTAATATTTTTACCCATAAATCATATATTCTTCATAATTAAACATTTGTTTTCACTACATTTATTCTTTAGAGCATTTGGAATAATGATAAAACAAAAACATTTGGAAGAGCAATGTTCTTCCTTATGTTTTCTATTGTTTTCATAATTTCTTATGTATTTCTTTGTTTTTTTTTACTCATGTATTTTATTTTTGTGTTGTTTTTTTATTTCAAACTATAATTTAACTATTTTGAACCCCCCAAAAAACATGTAAAATGTAAACAAGACCAAATAACCAATGATATTCCTCTTTTTACAAAAACTGGTATTTCCATATGTTTTGTACACAAATCACGAAATTGAGCAATTTTGGGGCTGACATGCATAAACAAAAGGTCACGTGACTTTGTAACGGTAGGTCCGATTTTCAAAATTTTTGTTTTAAAATATGCGCAAGACCCAAACGAAAAAAGTCGCCATGCAGCGGCGCGTCATCTAACAGCATTTTGGAGCAATCAAAAGCATTATGGCCCCCTTCCGGCGTTATTAGGGTTAAGGGCTGTCCTTAAAATGTGTAATTTGACACTTTATTTCATCCCTTGTCAACACAATTGATCATTGATTATAAATCAACATTCATATTTGATAAATATCAATTCCAGTATTCATTAAACACACTGTCCCTTAGAGATGTGTTTCTATTTTCAATAATAGTATGCTATGTAATGTCCGTAACGTAATGTCCGTAACACAAAGTGTAATGTCCGTAACGCAATTTCTGAGAAAACCGAACATTTTAATATTTATTGGTTTTCACCATAGGAAGGACATATAATTCTAACATAGAAAATGAATTTACAGTTTATGAGAATGAAATTTGTGTTAGTTATACAAACTTTTGATTGAAAACGTTACGGACATTACACTAAAAATAGTAAAGAAATCAGTAATCTTTCTCTTTCTGTAGCAACAATATGGATCAAAAAGGTATTATAATTTTTTTTGTTTAGTTCAGATATTGTATGTAGTTAATAAAAAACACAAAATAGGAGCAACAAACTAATCATAATTTTCCACATGAAATATTAAATAAAACTAGGTAAAAATTGCAATATTTTTTTCAAATTTCAAATGTTAGTGTCTCATGTTCATCAGCATAAAAAACAAACAAAAGCGAGTTGATTTTTTGTGTTTTAAGTGAAATATGATGGTTTGGACTATAACCTTCAAGATTTTAAGTATTGCTAAGCATTTCTCTCAACTTTTTTTTTTGACCCAAGTGAACAATTTCAGTGGAATTGCCCATACATAAATATTTGCCTTTTTTTTAACTATAACTTATAAGCCTGCATCTAAACACTCAGAAAATGCTGTGGGGTGTATACCAGAACATCTTTCTGTCTGTGTAAATAATATATGAATTCTAGATCCGTCGGCATATTTTTGTTTTTTAAACATCTTATTAAAAATATATATTTTAATTTTTTTTCTTGAAAATCTGAAATCTGTACATTTTGTCACTAGATGACACTATTTTGAAGGCTAATTTCTCACTTTTGCGCGATGATCATGGAACTGAGGTTTATCACTTTTAAAAAGGAGATGATAAAGTTGATATTAGATGCACATTTCTCTTCCAGTTATGAAAATTAAAACAATTAGATAGTCACAAACGTCTCTATGCATCAATTTGGGTAAGTGATCCGTTACTGGTGTAGTAACGTTACTAGGTATGACAGGATAACATAGTTCCTTAGATAGCAACATTTATATTTTTTTGTAAACAATTAACTGCTTATGTGATACTGCAACAATCTCACCAGAGGGTAGTTCAAGCAATTTTTGTATATCATCTGTCAGGGGAAAGTCCATAAGGACTGTCGTGACTTTTTTCAGGTCCTTTGTGTAGAGCTCAATACTCAGCAGATCATCCTTCCTGCATCCAATCAGTATGTTATCATCCTTCAGGACAGCAATGCGTGTATACAGACAGTCCACCTGGATTTGATGAATGGTGGTGACTTCCTCATCCATATAATCGATGACCCTGACGGACTCTGACAAATCACGCACTACCAGCCTTTTGCTGTGATGCATGTGCCAGATTTCCAGAGGATCATGGCACAGAATCTCCCGATATGGTACACCCCCTTCTGGTCGGAATACAACAATCTTCTTTTTACTACTGTAACTGACATATATATTGTCATCTCTGTCTACACACACGCCACCCCAACCTTCATTGGACCATGATAATGTGTTGAACTGAACACTGAGCCTCTCCCATGCCCTTGTGTACAGCGTGATGTTATTATCATCATCACATACAATGTAGCGACCGTCAGACAAGGCAGATACATGGATGACCTTCACACCGCTCAACACTGTTTCCTGCGGCCCACCAACAGTCAACATCTCAATCCCCTTCCCACTGTAATAACCAACCGCCACCTGTCCATCAGGAAAAGGCATTGCATACCATGGGCTTGCATGTAATAGTGGGAATGTGCTCACTTTCTCAAGCTGATATTCAGAATTCTGAGAATAATTGAACAAAAATAACGCAAAGCATAAGGGTAACAAAATTACAAAAATACAGAAATACATAGCCCGCCAAATCGGTGGGACAACGGTACGCAGCTGACCAAGACTGTCGGGAGTAGTGCGCTTAATGAATTTCAACCGCTTCGCATGGTCAGTTATGGATTTGGGCTGTGCGGAATCTGGATAACTTTCATCTAACATTTTCTCCAGATCACAACAAATCATGTTGTGCACACCCATTGTCTCCCCTTGTAGCTTTGTCTTGATACCATTGCCGACTAGTTCAGAAGCACTTCGAATGGAAGACAGCGTTGTGTCATTAGATTCCTTGATCTTCTCAAGATGTGCGATGTGAGAAGCCTTTTCTTGTTTGCATCTGTCGATGAGATCATTGCGTTTCCTTGTGAGATGCTCCGCTTCTTCTTCATATGATTGGTTAATCTCAGCTATCCTCTGATCAAGTTCAACCTCTACGACTGCTTTCTGTTCCTTCACTAGCTCTGTGTGTGCCTCGATCGTCGCAATTTTTGTTGTAGCTTTTGTCAGAAGGGATTTGATTTGCTTCTGGAGTGTTTTCTTGTAGTCAGACACCTCTTTGATGTTGTGGTCTGGCTTGTCGTGGTCAATCACGCGACATCTGAAGCAGATGGACACCTTACACGATGTACAGACATACAGCTTCTCTTCCTCTGGATGTTTGGTACATAAATGCTTCATCTCGACCTCTCCACTCTTGACTTCATCCATGCTGACCACATTGTGTTTAGCGGTCTTTTTAAACTTCCCATGACCCACTGTGCAGGGGTCACACATGTACTCCTCACACTGTGCGCAGTATTGCACCGCAGGAGATTTAGCTTCCGGGTCACAGACGGTGCAGCTTTTTATTGAGGAGTTCACATCCTCAACCATAGAATTAATCAGAATGTTAGTTTGCAGTTTAGAAATGTCTCCATCGTTGATATTGGTAATCTGACGACAAATCGGACAATGTAGCTGGTTTTGTTGGGGATGACATTCGTAGAGGTGGACTAAACACTCCTTACAGAAAGTGTGGCCACATGTTAAGAGTTTTGGTTGGGTAAATATCTCGTAGCATAGGCAGCATTCCAAGCTTTGAGTGATTACAGCATCTGCACTTGTCATGGTTCTGTAAATGGGAAATATACAGATTGATAGGAAGAGGTTATGAGTGCTGATTTTTTTTTAATGTTTTTTTTTATATGAAATGAAAAAACACATCATTACAAGGTAATCTTCCAGTCAATTAATATAAGAACAGTATTATCACACGATATCATTATAGATTAGTATGCACGTCTCACCAGAAGAACAGGAAACATAACTGAAACTGAATACATAATTGAAAATAATACATAATACATCATTGTGGTCCATAGTATTCAAGCTTACCTATTATTTATTGAAGGACAAATTCAAGACAACTTCCGTGTATGTTCTAACATTTTTCAGTCTTTCTATGAATATACTAATAGAAAATCACTTCCTTCTTTTCAACAAATGCTACAAGTTGTTTGTGATAGTCTGGAAGTTGAAGTAATGTTACAACTTTCAAATGATCCAAAATATATGGGAAAATCCAGAAAGGTTGAGTTTCTACAGATGTTCTTCTGTACAATTTGTGTTGAGTACCAAACACACAAAGCAATGCAGACAGAGTATGCACAGAGGCGTCAGAGAATGTTCATGGTATTGTACGTAATGTACAACACATATTAGGAACGAACCTGTAAAGCATGTACATGCGTACATCTAAAATCATTACCACGCACATGCAGCGCGTGTCGCGTAGCTAATATGGCCGCGCCCGTAGTGCGTCCACGCAGAGACATACGTGCACAGAAGAGCTTGCATACATGTATCAAGCTAGGCCAATGCGTGTTATCCTCGTTGCACTTAGCCTTTTAGCAAGGCTTCGTGTCTCAAGCAATCAATATGGCTGCGCTGCATACAGGATCAGGAACGACTGAACGCGTGATGGAGACTATCCGGCGAGTGGTGAAGTCGCGCGCGATATCGCAAGAGATTGTGCATGGTAGTCGCGCTCTCCAGTCGTTCCTGCATAATGTATACTATACCGTGCATTCAAATCAGCTCATCAGACGAGACAGGCCTTGTCAAAAGGCTACGTTGCACTTGGATCTGTCTGGTAATTATTTGACCTTTGGTACAACAATTCGAGAGTGAACGTACGTCCTGTAAGCACGGTAAGTATAGTGGTAGGTCGAATTATTTTGTGCATGTGCCTCAACATGTACGATTGGTTAGTCTGAGGATAACATTACCTGATTGAAAAATATGTGCAACAATATGTTTACAGGGGTGATGAAGAAAGAAAGAGAAAAGTGAGAGGAACAAAATGTAGATAGAAAGGAATTGAGGTAGACAGGAAGACATTTGGGGAGTGAGAGCCTAGATTTGCGTATTTTGGAATGTTGTGTCAACATTATTTCAGTGTTTTTGTTGATTAATTTCTTCATACAGTTTTTTTTGTGTAAATGCTGAAAGCAATATGAAACATAATTATTAGTATACATAAAACAAATCATCACAAAAATGCCTGCACGAAGAAAAGAACACAAATTATTTCAACAGTTACTTTGTTGGTATGTGCAAAAAGTGATGAATGGTTGGTATAACACCCTAGATACACTACCAATAAACATTATTTTTGATAGCACTCCTCTTGAAAATGTTTCTCAAATTAAATTTCTTGGTCTAACCACTATACATGGTCTAACAGTTGATAATAGGCTTTCTTGGAAACACCTCATACATAATACATGTATAACTATTTCGCGCAATTGGCATAATTAATAAATTGAAACATTAGCCTATATCCCGTTACCCGGTCTGCTTATGATTTCGTCTCTTATTTTAACTAATATTGTTATTACAAACAAAAAGTCACTTCGCATTATATGTAACTCTGCCATACATTCTCATAGAGATTCATTATTTTTTTTAATTAAAAAAATACTGAAAGTACAAAACCTTTAGTCACTTAATCAGCTCGGTCAATTTATGTACAATTATAACAACAATACACTGCCTCATATTTTTGATACAGTCAAACCTGTGTTAGTGGCCACCTGTCTATAGCAGCCAACCTGTCTATAGTGGCCACTAAACATGATCCCATGCAGAGAAAAAACAATTGAATGACCTGTCTATAGAAGTCACCTGTCTACAGTGGCCACTTTTCTTACTTCCCTTCGGTGGTCACTATACACAGGTTTGACTGTAGTATGTTTCCAAAACATCAATCTTTTCATAATTATCCTACGCGTACACGGCGATCTAATGAGTTTAATTTTCCTCTATTACGTACGTGATTTGCCAAAAATGTGCAAAACTTTGGAATTCCGTTGGTGTCCGTTGAAAATTTTCGAAGCCGAGACCGAGAACCTTCAACATTTTCGAGGCCGTGACCAGCTAGATTCTTCGCAATTTTCAAAGCCGAGACCAGGTTCGTTCGAAAATTTCGACCAGCTACAAGTGGTAAAGGGGGGGGGGGGTTCAAACCCCCCAAAACAGTAATTTTTGGGTCATGGGGGAGGGGCGTTGAACCCCCCCCCCCCCCCCCATCATGGGTACGCCTATGTGGCTGAGTGATACCGGGAAATGCAAAGTGGCATTTGCTAGCTCCGTAGAAAAAAAGGGCTTTTTCGCTCTTCACCTTCTGTCTCGGAGTTTATGTAGCTACTTTTGGGGCCCATTTCCTTTTTTGTTTGCAATTGCGTACGTATGACAAAATGCTGTTCCGCAAAACATGGAAAGACAATAATTTATAGGGACTGGGCAATCAATTTAGATGCTTCGAATAGTGAAGCGCAGGGGCAAGTCACACACATAAACTAACAAAACAACAAACAAGCAAACAACACACAACCAAACGTACACACATACATACACACGCACGCACGCACACACACACACACACACACACACACACACACACACACACACACAAATACACACGCACACAGACCCACACACGCTCACACACACACAAACACGCACACAGTTAAAAAAAAAGTGATTTGTATTCTTCCAAATTATAAGCATATAACAAAATGTTAACATCTTATTCAGAAACAGGGGATAGAACAAATTCAATTACAGTTTAATGAAAGATAAAGTAAAAATTATTATACATAAATAGAGCATTACAAATCAAGTGTACATTCTGACTCCATGAAATAAACATAAAAGAGGTTATGACAACAAATAAAAGAAACTACGACATGCTACTTCCTCACGTATCCTTTACCTATTCCTGTATATCTGCTCGTTTCAATTTCAACATAAAAAATGATTAATTAATAAGATAGAAAGCTGTCACATTCAACTAAAGAGAGGAGAAACCCAAAACCTTAATAATAAATAGCGATCGAGCTCCCTATTATCCCAACAAAATAAAAATGAATCATATAATTAAAATACACTTATCAAATTACATGTACCTTATGTTGATCCCATTTTTGTATAAAGTGAACCCCTAATTTAGCCTTTTTAATAGCAACTTTTGTTTCATCTTCTTCATAATCCAAAATAATTGTCTGTATTTTTCGTACAGAAGGAAGCACACCATTTTATTCTAGACAAATAAATTGTATGCTTTAAAGGGACTTAGTAACATTGTCCAAATCCTCAAAATAAAATTGTAATTCTAGCGGTTCCCTCATACCTTGTTGTATTCGTATTACCAATAAAATCATGGGACAGCTAGTTTCGGTTTTTCAAATTTCCCTTTCGTTACAAAGATATGTACGATCAAAGTATTCAGATAAGAAAAACTCCCCCGGAGTTTTTCTTACCGTGTACAAAGTGAGTGCAGTGAGTTAGTGACTATCACTTTGCATTTTCGCTCATTACTTGGCCATGCAATGTCCATTTGACTTGAAATTTTCACACAATACCCTGTGGACATATGAGATAACAACAATATACATTGCATCAACCATTCATCACTTTTTGCACATGTCAACAAAGTTACTAGATCCCTTTAACAACAACATTATAGTGTTGCAATATTTGACTCTATATAATCTACCTGCCAATCCTACAAACATTATTTTCCAATCAACATTCCTAATTTCAATCAAATCAAAATATTCAATTATATCTAACCAAAACCTTCGTACGTATAAACATTTACAAAATAAATGTGAATAGGTCTCTACCTCATTTTTTTTTTAAAGAGCATAAATTATCATTAACAAATCCAAGCCTAAACAGTTGTTATTTTCTTTGCTCAGAACTGTATAATGTTCTCTCTACCACCAGTTAGCATATGAATAATAAGACACAGCAATTCAACAAGTTCTTCACACAAATAAATATTGAGTAAATTTGTCAAATTAAAGGGGTAGTTGAGTATTGGTCAAACTTAACTTTAGTAACCAAAACCTGCACGATTACGGTACAAACTAATAGTTATTACTTCACCATGCTCGAAAAGTATACACAATTACAAACCACAAAATAAGAGCCGTTACAACTCGAAGTGTCAAATTAACTCTAGAGAACGCCAGCGCGAAGAACTAGCTTTCTAGGTCCTAATACGGGACTGTAGTGCAGTGCGCGGTAATAGTACGTGTAGTATGTACATGTATTGCAAGCCCCGTTTGTTCGCCTTTCGTTTCGGAGTCGCGCTAACACACGGAGACAAGTCCATGAGTAGTCTATCAGGTTATGTAAAGCAGCAATTTTTTTTTGCTATAATCTTGGAAACAGTTTTTAATTAGGTATAAATACATTACTGATGAGAAAAAGTGATGTTTCCATTTTTTATTTTTGGTCCCAGGGTGCATTTTGGCGATTTTAAAGATAATTAGCTAATTTGCATATTTGTGAAATAAGGTCAGGGGTCATTTTCTATCTTTGGAATAGTACAATATTGATAAAAACTAGTATTCTAGGGAATTTTGAGGCAAGGATTCCATTTCCGGTGCTCGTTTGTAAGTGCTGTATGGGAAACACTATGAAATCCAAGATGGCTTCCCCTAATTTGCATATTTATGAATATTATTGATTTTCAGTGGCTACAGCCCCTAATAAGCAATAATTCCGGATTATTATTTGTCAGTTATGTTCTAAGTATGTATTTAAGATATCAAAGATGAATTGCCATCGTGGCAACCTCTAGCAATGCATATTATTTGCATAATTATGTATTTTACCTAATTTGCATATTCCCCCAAATCGAGTATATTGGGAACCCAGCAAGTAAAAAAGACAAGTAATACCACTTTTCCAAGGTTTTAGGGGGCAACGAATCCATTCATGATACTTATTTACCTGTATCACCTCGGCAACCCACATAAATCCAAGATGGCCGCATTTGTCATTTTAAAGTAAATAATGTTATTTGCTACTTTAATGCCATTTAATTTATAAAAGTATGATTTGCGTACTGTAAGCAAACAACTACATTGTGATTCAAGTATTGTAGTTGCTCATTCCAATAATTACAAGTCAAAACATTATAATATCAATCTAATATAAACGAAATAATATAGTCGTGTATCATAACATGTGTAATTTAGGGAGCAGTCATCTTGGATTTGAGATGGATGCCATGGTGATACAGGTAAATAAGTATCATGAATGGATTCGTTGCCCCCTAAAACCTTGGAAAAGTGGTATTACTTGTCTTTTTTACTTGCCGGGTTCCCAATATACTCGATTTGGGGGAATATGCAAATTAGGTAAAATACATAATTATGCAAATAATATGCATTGCTAGAGGTTGCCACGATGGCAACTCATCTTTGATATCATAAATACATACTTAGAAAATAACTGACAAATAATAATCCGGAATTATTGTTTATTAGGGGCTGTAGCCACTGAAAATCAATAATATTCATAAATATGCAAATTAGGGGAAGCCATCTTGGATTTTAGAGTGTTTCCCATATAGCACTTACAAACGAGCACCGGAAATGGAATCCTTGCCTCAAAATACCCTAGAATACTAGTTTTTATCAATATTGTACTATCCCTAGATAGAAAATGACCCCTGACCTTATTTCACAAATATGCAAACTAGCTAATTATCTTTAAAATCGCCAAAATGCACCCTGGGACCAAAAATAAAAAATGGAAACATCACTTTTTCTCATCAGTAATGTATTTAGACCAAATTAAAAACTGTTTCCAAGATTATAGCAATTTCACAACATTTATTCATACTACATTAGGGGATATACTAGAGGCGCATATATATCACTGCTTTTTTGCGGAATGGAGGGAAAAATCATAATCTTAATCCACCCGATAGTTGGATCACATATTGGAGAGTGAATTGCTGGTAAGTACCGTATCATATGTATAGTTTTAAGCACAATTAGCGTGCACAAAAATATTTAGTTTCAGTTCTCTTTCAGGACCTAGATCGCTAGCGACTCGCGCTAGCGTTCTCTAAAAAGTGATGTCCGGACGTCAAACACTTTTATATAATATTTTGAAAGCAAATTGCACAACAATTAGAGCATTTGATTGGGAATTATTATCATTTCCCATGTTTTTTTCGATGATCTTTCATATGGAACTGAAATCAACCAAATCTGTTGGAATTAATTTTTGGGGGGCACTTCGGAAAATACCAATACTTAACGCTCCCTTTAACCCATTCAACTTGATATTGTGTTGCTTTATCCCATGTAAGACATGCCCTCCAAACCCACTAGCTGGAATATACGGAGAACAAGTAAAAGGTCTACAACAGTTAATAATGTAGCTTAACCACGTAATCAGGCAGTGGCTAGCAACGGGGGGGGGGGGGGGGGGGGGAGGGGGGCGGAGGGAAAAAAAATTAGGAAAAATAAGGGAACATTACCAATCAAAACATAAGGTGTGCCCCCAATAATTGTACGTGCAGCCCCCACCCCCCCCCCCCCCCCCCCCCCCATAATTCCGATCAAGATACGCCACTGTATCAAGGACCAGCAACATAATTGGAAGCTTTGCAATCTCGCTGGTTCCTTTCATTTGACAGGATAGTTTCTCTAGCAATGTTTATATTTTTTGAAAAACAATGAAATGCTGATGTGATACTACAACAATCTCACCAGTGGGTAGTTCAAGCAATTTTCTTATAGCACTTGTCATGGAGGATTCCCCAAGGACTGTTCTGACTTTCTTCAGGTCCTTTGTGTAGAGCTCAATACTCAGCAGACCATCCTTCCAGCATGCAATCAGTATGCTATCATCCTTCAGGACAGCAACGCGTGTAGACGGACAGTCCACCTGGATGCGATGATGGACAGTGACTCCCTCATCCATATAATCAATGACCCTGACTGACTTTGACAAATCACCCACTACCAGCCTTTGTGTGTGATGCATGTGCCAGATTTCCCGAGGATCCTGGCACGGAATTTCCCGAAATGGTTCACCCCCTTCTGGTTGGAATACAAGAATCTTCTTGAAATTATAACCGACATAGATATTGTCATATCTGTCTACACATAGGCCGCTATAATCAATAGGTTTGTACTTGAACTGAACATTTAGCCTCTCCCATGCATGTGTGTATATCATGATATTATTAGTAGTATCACCTACAACCACGTAGCGACCATCAGACAAGACAGATGTAACCTCATACCCCTATGCACTGTTCCCTGCGGCCCATCAGCAGTGAACATCTCAATCCCATGCCCATTCCTATAACTAACTGCCACCTGTCCATCCGGCAAAGGCATTGCATCCCATGGGCTTGCATGTAAGAGTGGGAATGTGCTCACTTTCTCAAGCTGATATTCAGCACCTACCCCCGAATAATTGAACAAAAATAATGCAACGCATATGGGTAACACAATAAAAGAAATCCAGAAATACAAAGAGTGTGCCCTCCAAATCGGTGGGACCGCAGTACACAGCTGACCAAGACTGTCGGGAGTAGTGCGCTTGATGAATTTAAACTGCTTCGCACGGTCAGCTATGGATTTGGGCTGTTTGGAATCAGGATAACTTGCATCTAACATTTTCTCCAGATCACAACAAATCATGTTGTGCACAGCCATTGTCTCCCCTTGTAGCTTTGTCTTGATACCATTGCCGACCAGCTCAGAAGCACTTCGAATGGAAGACAGCGTTTTGTCATTAGATTCCTTGATCTTCTCAAGATGTGCGATGTGAGAATCCTTTTCTTGTTTGCATCTGTCGATGAGATCATTGCGTTGCCTTGTGAGATGTCCCGCTTCTTCTTCATATGATTGGTTAATCTCAGCTATCCTCTGATCAAGTTCAACCTCTACGACTGCTTTCTGTTCCTTCACTAGCTCTGTGTGTGCCTCGATCGTCGCAATTTTTTGTGTAGCTTTTGTTAGAAGTGATTTGATTTGCTTCTGGAGTGTTTTCTTGTAGTCAGACACCCCTTTGATATTGTGGTCTGGATAGCTGTGGTCAATCACCCGACAACTGACGCAGATGGACACCGTACACGATGTACAGACATACAGATTCTCTTCCTTTGGATGGTTAGTACAGAAATGCTTCACCTCGACTTTCCCCCTCTTGACTTCATCCATGCTGACCACATTGTGTTTAGCAGTCTTCTTAAACTTCCCATGAGCCACTGTGCAGGGGTCACACATGTACTCCTCACACTGTTCGCAGTATTGCACCGCAGGAGATTTAGCTTCCGGGTCACAGATGGTGCAGCTTTTTATTGAGGAGTTCACATCCTCAACCATAGAATTAATCAGAATGTTAGTTTGCAGTTTAGAAATGTCTCCATCGTTGATGTTGGTAATCTGACGACAAATCGGACAATATAGCTGGTTTTGTTGGGGATGACATTCGTGGAGGTGGACCAAACATTCCTTACAGAAAGTGTGGCCACATATTAACAGTTTTGGTTGGGTAAATATCTCGTAGCATAGGCAGCATTCCAAGCTTTGAGTGATTACATCATCTGCACTTGCCATGGTTCTGTAAATGGGAAATATACAGATTGATAGGAAGAGGTTATGAGTGCTGATTTTGTTTAATGTTTTTTTTTATATGAAATGAAAAAAACATTACAAGGTAATCTTCCAGTCAATTATAAGAACAGTATTATCACACGATATCATTATAGATTATCATGCACGTCTCACCAGAAGAACAGGTATATACATAAGGCCAACAAAAAAATGTGTTGGATTGGAGTAACGGGCAACCAAACATTAGGTAGGTAGGGTTTTTTTTTTCAGGATTCGCACAAATACACAAAAACACACATATAACACACAAATAACACATATCGCAAAATTAATTTTTTTTCTTCTTTTTTTTCTTCCAAAAAACAAAAAAAAATGAAAAAACCTTAAAGTGATCCCTATAAAGTGTTCAAATCCACGAAAATTACTTGGAGCTTCCTCGTTTCTCTTCTACCGTGTTGTTTAGCTTATGGTAAGAGAATAATAAAATAGGGTTTGATTTTTTCAAATGTCCCTTTAGTATGAAGATAATTATCATTGAAAATCATTACTTCTAAAGCGTTAATTAACGCAATTGAAAAAAAGTACAATTGTCTCAGCTGAGAACGTCCGCATGCAGCACCCGTGAGAAACATTCCGGAGATTGAACTTTGAGCCGAGCGAGTTCAAATTCCATGAATTATGTACTACGTGTGTAAAAATACAAGGGTGCGAATATCTCAAACGGATCATTCATTACTGCTACAAAAGTATGGCAGACCATCAGTATTCGGTGATAAAATATGAACTCAATATTCGTTTTTTTCACTAGGTAAACAGTGTTCGTTTTCTTTCAAACTTTCACAAATCTTTCAATTGTATTTTACAATGATATTGATATAGGATTGAAGTCTCAAATGTCATTTTGTGCAATATCTGACACTTTACAGGCATCACTTTAAGGGTCGGCGGTATTTTTAGGGTCCGGCGGGTTACGCCAATCCAACCATTTATTTTTCATGGCCTAACTGAAACTGAATACATAATTGAAAATAATACATAATACATAATTGTGGTCCATATAGTATTCCAGCTTACCTATTCCAGCGTATCGAAGCACAAATTTAACTTCCAAGTCAGTGGTTCTAACTGTTTGCAGTCTTTCTACAAATCTAAAATCACTTGTCAACAAGTGCTACAAGTTGTTTGTGATAGTCTGAACGTTGAAGTAATGTTACAACTTTCAAATGATCCAAAATATATGGAAAAATTCAGAAGGGTTGTGTTTCTAGAGATGTTCTTCCGCGTAATTAATAAACACACCAATGTAGACGTATACAGACAGGCGCGCCGGAAGCAGTTTTGGATTGGGGGGGCAAAACCCGAAGGGGGCTCACGATTTATGTGTTTAGGGGCTCATGCCCGACCACACTTACAGGGTTGCAGTGGTGTACCCAGGATTTTTTTAAGGGGGGGGGTTATTTTGTAAAATGTTATTTTGTAAAATGAAGTACCTTCAAAATTTTCGAGACCGATACCCGTCCTTCAAAGTTGAAAACCTCTCTCAGTGGGGGGGGGGGGGGGGGGGGGGGGTAGGAAATTTTCGAAGTCGAGACCAAGTACTTTCAAAATTTTCGAGACCGAAACCAAGTACCTTCAGAGTTGAAAACCTCTCTCAGTGGGGGGGGGGGGGGGGGGGGGGTCCGGAGAAAATTTTTGAAGCCGAGACCAAGTACTTTCACAATTTTCGAGACCGAGACCAAGTACCTTCAAAGTTGAAAACCTCTCTCAGTGGGGGGGGGGGGGGGGGGGGGTGTCCGTAGAAAATTTTCGAAGCCGAGATCAAGTAGTTTCACAATTTTCGAGGCCGAGATCAAGTACCTTCAAAGTTGAAAACATCTCTCAGTGGGGGGGGGGGGGGGGGGGGGGGGGGGCCGTAGATAATTTTCGAAGTCGAGATCAAGTACTTTCAACATTTTCGAGGCCGAGATCGGAGGTATTCAAAAAAATTTGGGTCCAAGACCAGGTTTTAGACGGTCGAGACCGCTTTAAAGTAGTCTCGAGGCCGGCTAAAATTTTAAAAGGGGGGGTTCAAACCCCCCAAAACAGCCATTTTTGGGTCAAGGGGGGGGGGGTATGAACCCCACACCCCCCCCCCCCCCCCCCCCCTGTGTACGCCTATGCAGGGTTGGCAATCTGGGGCATAAAAACATAAACCATATGCCACATTTGTATGATCCAACATCAAAATTTTATATGGATGAATACTCAGTTTTTAAACGTTAGAATTAACAAGTATTGGCTGATACATTTAATTTGTTCTTTTCCTTTTTCTTTCTTTCTTTCTTTGTTTCTTCCTTTTTTTTGAGGGGGGGGGGGGGCTTTTTGGGGGGGCAAAAACGCGTTTTGCCCCCCCACTTTCTGGATTGGGGGGGCGGCCGCCCCCCCTGCCCCCCCACTTCCGGCGCCTATGTATACAGAGTATATAGAATGTTCTTGGTATTGTACAACACAAGAACAAACCCGCAGCTAGTAGTATGTACATACAAAATCATTACCATGCACAGCTTGTATGTCACACCAATGCAAACCGAGTACTGTATGTAGAATGTTCATGGTATTGTACACGTGTACAACACAAGAACAAACCTGCAGCTAGTAAAAATCATTAACATGCACAGCTCGCATGTATCAAGGTCAAATGAGGAAATACGTACTTCATAAATAGCTCTGCTGCACGTTGGCAGGGTTGCCATTTGGCCTTTTTTCGGCCAGATTCCAGAAATCTGGCCGAATAAAATTTAGTTTGGCCGTGAAAAAAAATAACTTCACGGCCAAACAAATTTGGCCGAATTTTGGCCGTAAAAAGAAAATCTGGCCGTGAATTTTCATTTCTGGCCTTTTTTATAATTAAATAGAAAATATATCCTTAAAACTATTTTAAAATGTAATAAAACCTGAAACAACATTCCTATCATTTGCCATGCGAGCGAGAACGGGCCAAACATTTGCAAGTGCAGTGCGCCAATGTTATTCACGCGTATGTGTTTGGAGAGAATCCCGGACGATTCGTTCGCTCGATCTGGATGTACGGACAGAGCGCGTTGATATAAACACGCGCTCTGGACAAATTAGTCTTGTTCGTAATTCAGACACATGAACAATGCGTTTTTGTATATATTTTTTCTGGAAACATATTTTTGTGAATTTGTTGATAGAGTGGACTACTAAAGGTGTTCATTTATAAGAATATTATTTTTGGGAGATAATGGTAAGCCTAAACTCCCATACCCCTCTATTCACGTGACCAGCACGTACAAATTTGACATAACTATTTCTATTAGACCTATTCCCCTTGGCCATGACATCTATGTCAGACCCGAGTGTATTTTATATTCAGACTTGTTTTCCTTTTTCTTATAAATCTTGCCGTTTTCTTACTAAGATCTGCATAGGCATTATTTAAACATTGGGAAATGTATGACAGTGTGTCGAGAGCCTGACTTTTTAGAGATTTTGCATGGGGGTATACCTATATACTGCTTTTTTTTATGTAGATATAATTTGGCCGTGAAAGTTGGCCGTGAAAAAAAAAGTTTGGCCGAATTTGGCCGTGAAACGTAAAGAGTCTGGCCGTCAAGACTAGCCGCGATCTGGCAACCCTGCACGTTGGCAAATACATTATTCTTATTTGAACTTTGGTACAACAATTCGAAAGCGTGGATCATATATGTATATATTACACATAGGTAGGGCGATTTATATTTTATGATAAAACAAAACTGACGATTTGTTTGTCTAGGTATAACATATCTGATTAGAAAATTGGTTTAAGACAAAAATAATAATTTACAGGGGGGATAAAATAAAGAGAAAATAAGAGGGACAAAATAGTAGATTAAAAGAAAGAGAGGTAGACACGCGCAATGACATTGTTGGGGAGGCAGGTAGAGGCTAGATCTGCTAATGTGGGAATCATTTCAACATTCTTTCAGTCTTTTTAAAATCAAATTCTTCATACAGCTTTTGTTTGTTACGTATTAAATTATGATGACAGCAATACATAGTACATACAAATCATCACAAAAATGCCTGCACGAAGAAAATGAAAAAAAAAATTCAACAGGTGTAATCGCAGTTCTCTTAAATTGGTAAATATAGCTTCATAATTGTTGGCATATTGATTCGTCAAGTTATGCACACAAAATTGAATACATACATATATTCTATATACATTTAATTATATACAGGGACAGCTATTGAGCCTCTATATATTTCCCTTGTCCTCAGATATGTGGCAAAGTAAGACACAAATTTATGAATTGATCACATAGGACAATTGATACTGGGAATTAATGTTATCATTAGTTATATGAATATACGCATGCACGCACGCAAATACACACACACACACACACCCACACACGCGCACACACACACACACACACACACACACACACATACACAAACAAACATACATTACAAACAATGACTTGATGGTCATATTCTAATGCCCTTTATTTTCCACCTTTTCTACCTTTTCACGTGTCAATTTCTCAAAAGGTTACTCCCGTAAATATTGCGATGCACTATTATAATATACAGCTGTCATACACGTATGTGTTTTGTGTATCTCTCTATCTCAATACGAAGGCCCCCTTATCCCATAATTATCCAGTGATCATCGTAATAAAAATGTGTATATCACGCTCGGGTGTCGTCACGTGATTGTACTTTTTTTCTATAGGCCAATTCTTCTTTTCCTTTAGTTAGTCTTTCTTGATAAGTTCAATGCCAGCGAATAAAACACACTTGGCCGCGCTAGCAGACGGAACCTTCCGGAGTTCTTGAGACGTCCCTAAGCAACGACCTTAAAGGAATATCCGAGGTTTTGCAAAAGGCGGGAAGCTATATCTTATTTTTTTTTGCTGAATATTCGTATAGCTGCATTTCAAATACCGCAATTACACATGTACTTTGTATTTGGAAATCAGATATAAGAAAATATCTGTTCAAAACAAAACCGTTGCCCTATTGTTCAAACAAACATACCCACACTATATATTTGATTGATTCCTTGGAAACTTTAGGGGATAACTGACATTTTGTTAACAAAATATAAACATTCATTAAAGTCCTCTCAAGCCTTAAAGATGCGAAAGCACGAACATCGCTTTAGCGGCAGCAACTGATCATTATTGCAACTCATTCTCAAGAAAGTCTAGAGCAGTGTTCGTCACTGAAGTGGCTACCCTGGGTAAATAAAAAGTTATTATTATCAACTAAATAATTATATAATAACTAAATCACCCGTTCAATATGAAATAATACGAATAAAACCGTTATATACTTTTAAAAATAGCCTCTGATTTATAATCTGAACATCTGTTCTAGCAATTGCATTACCTGTGAAGTATGGAATGTTATTTATTGGACGTTCTTATAAGGGTTAATAAAGGTTAGTATAGTACTAAAGGTCTCGGGCCTCGATATTTTCGTTATCGGACTGATCCGACCGTCATCAGCAAAATGTAGCATTAAACGTTTGATAGTCTGATAGTAGAGGGCAAGAGGTTTTGGTGTTTAATAACACATCCTTAAAGGGATCTAGTGATAACATTGTCAAAATCCTCAAAATCCAATTGAAATTATAGCTGTTCCCTCAAATCCTGTTGTATATATTCATATTAACAATAGAAGCATGGGACAGGTTTCGAATTTCCATTTCGTTCAAAAGATATTTACGATTGAAGTGTTCAGATGTTAAACTGTCCACTATAGATAGTCGTAACCGTGTACAAAGTCAGGGCAATGAGTTAGTGAATATCACTTTGCATTTTTGCTCATTTCTTGGCCACATAACGTCAATTTAACTTGAAATGTTCACACGATACCCAGTGGAGATATCAGATAACAACAATATACACTATATCAATCATTCATCACTTTCTGCACATGTCAAGTAAGTTACTAGATCCCTTTAATCACGACCTCTGTCACGTATGCTATATCAAATGCATACATAACGAATTACAAACGAACACGCATAACACAAGAAGATGCATTATTTGTATAAATTTATTGTAGAAGATATAGCGTGATAATTATAACATGATATAAAAATCGCCCTCAAAATATTACCCTTTGATACACTGTGTTTTCAGAGAGGCAAGTAAGGGAGCGTTGATGTATTTGTTTACTTCATCATATAACAATAGTGCAGTGCTTGCTGTGCCACTAACAAAAGAACTTTCTGTCTGTGTTCATCATACAATCACAACGGGGTTAATCAAAGCAAATGTCATGAGATTACGACATTTGAAAGAAGGGAGAAAAATAATATGGGCCTCAACGTGACAAATGGGGTCTAAAGGCGAAATTTATGGAAAATGAGTTAAAACTATTTTCTGAATGTATGAAAAGTACTGAATCCAAAAATGTTGGGTTTTTAAAAATCTGACTTTTTAAAGTACCTCTACAGCCTCAAACAAAAATGGTGTATTTACGCAAAAGTGAACAGTATCTGCAGATATGCTACAAAACGCAGTTTAGAGAAACCCTCACACGTGTTTATTTTTGATCGCCAAATATTTGAGGCTGTTATGGGGTATGGTAAAAAAATACTTTTAATTGATCTAAAAACCACTCGAATGCAATTTCAAAAAATTACCTCGGCAAGGTCAGGACATTATTTATTCAAAATGGCTGCCGTATGACACATGTACATGATTATAATGGTCATGCGTCATGAACTCGCCTCCATATACATGTAGGGTGGTGCCGTTACGTTCTGGGTTTTTTGCTACCATTACCTTTATTTTTTATCGAACCAGAACAAATTTCTAAAGAAATGTTGGTATCACTTTAAAGGACTATCAGAATGCAATATGTCTGCAAAGTTTAAAAGGTTTACCTATTTCCTAAGTGGAGATACAACTATTTGAAGGTTGGAACCAGAGGATGCGCGCATGGAAGCGGCGCCCCGGTACAAAGTCTATGGGGAAATGCTTTTTAAAAACCCTTTTTTTCTAAAACGTTGATAACTTTGTCAAAACTAGATGTATAGCTACAATGTTGGTATTAAATGAAAGCTTTAATATTGACTTTATTGTAAAATGATTGAAAAGTGTTTTTGTCACATTCAATTTTAACAAAATCAACACAAACACAGAAAATTGAGGCTTGCCTGTACAAACTCTATGGGGGCACAATCTTGACCGATACATTCTGTGAATTCTTGGTAAAAACGTTAATATCTTCAATAAGACAAGGTGTAAGAATACAAATTTGGTATCAAATTAAAGCTTACCTATCAAACTGTATTATGTCCGAACACAATTAGGCTTAATTTTATATTCCGATCCTTAAAGGGATAGTTGAGTGTTGGTATAGGGGGGCACTTCACAAAATAATATTTGTGAGATAATGAAAAACTGAGTGTCGAATTTTAAAGAGCATACAATTGAAATGACAGAATGAACTTTATTTGATCAAAAATCGGTTCATAAATGGCTAAATTATCCATTAAAGGGACTTAGTAACATTGTCCAAATCTTCAAAATAAAATTTTAATTGTAGCGGTTCCATCATACCTTGTTGGATTTGTATTAACAATAAAATCATTGGACCGGTTTCGGTTTTTCAAATTTCCCTTTCGTTACAAAGATATGTACGATTGAAGTATTCATATAAGAAAAACTCCCCCGGAGTTTTTCTTACCGTGTACAAAGTGAGTGCAGTGAGTCGGTGAATATCACTTTGCATTTTCGCTCATAACTTGGCCATGCAATGTCCATTTGACTTGAAATTTTCACACAATACCCTGTGGACATATTATGAGATAACAACAATATACATTGCATCAACCCTTCATCACTTTTTGCACATGTCAACAAAGTTACTAGATCCCTTTAAAGGCATATGTGCGTGGGTTATAAAGGGTAGTCAGCAAATTCCAACTCGACTCCACCGTAATCTCTCGAGGTAAACTCAAGATATATGTAGGATCGATCGAAGAGAGGTGCTTCGAAATATCTGAACAAAGGCCTTCTTATGAAATTGCATGCAGCAAACAAATTTCTCACGCTGTCACCTAGCCATCAAACGGCGGCACTTTGAAGTCGGTTGCGGTTAAGCGTGTTACGTGATATTTTCGCTCGTAAACATCTCTGATGGATCTCCATTCGACTAGTACAAACATTCCGAACGCGACTATTTTTAATGCATTTTTGACTCGGGTATTCAGAAATGGGACAGTTTGCGATCGCTACTTATAACTGAGCCAATGGGGATTACGTACCGTGCGTAAAAGTGCGCAATATGGATCCACGCGTCTAATAACCCACGCATATATGCCTTTAACATAACCATTTGTAATAATTGTAGGGCCCCACAGTTATTCGATAATTTTGCACCAGCCGCTAAACTAATTTAAAGAAAGCTTCCACTTTTGATCATCTCTTTATCTTATCATTATTTCAACAAGATATCACATGCACACTATCGTATTTAAAAGAGTTTTTATTCAACAATTCTTCACCAGGGGATATTTTGACTTTTTAGACAAATTTTAAAAGACTACTTTGAAACAAAATCTTAATAGGTTTTTAAAAAGTTGGTGATGATATTAAATCATTATTCTAACAAAACATCAAATGCACAATTTTGTATGAAAAATGGATAAAAAAACAATTATTTTTTAGAGAGCGCCCTCTTGAGTTGTAACGGCTCTTTTTGAATGATAACAGTTTGTTAAGATATGAAAATACGTATACTGATTATATTATGTACTGATTTCTCGTATTGTTTGTTATTGTTATTTTGTTTTGAGCAATGAATACAATAAATATCATTGAAAACAAAAAAAAAGTTTGTTATTGTTATTTTGTTTTGAGCAATGAATAAAATAAATATCACTGAAAAAAAAAAAGTTATAATAAATATCTTTGAAAAGAAAAAAGGGGGTCTTACGTAGTCGTTTGTAATTGTGTATACTTTTCGAGCATGGTGAAGTTATAACTATTATTTTGTACCGTAATGGTGCAGGTTTTGGTTATACTAAAGTTAAGTTTGACCAATACTCAACTATCCCTTTAAGTGACACTTACATAGTGAAAATGACGGATTATCTTATTTTATTTTCAGTATGAATGAAAGCCCCAAACAATATTATATTGCTGTAAATGTCTAAGTGTGCTCTGCATGAAAACATTATCATTTGTAGTCTAGAGCTACCTCAGAAAAAGTTATCATGGAAAATATTGACCTCTACAACTGTAAACAAAATGTGGGTTAGTATACATTTAAAAAAAGTGTATAATGATATTTCTGAGTGCATATTAAGATTCTTATATTGAAATTTCTATAGGATAGGGGAAGTTCGTCAGTAAATATTTACTCTAAAACGTAAAATTGTCCTGCAGAAGCCCAAAACGGCATGTAACTCAAAAGGAGGCGACCTCACGACGCATGACCACTACATTTTTTAGGGGGGGGGGGGGGGGGGGGGGGGGTTAATAATAAAGTTGTACACCATAAGCAGGACTTCATTTGTCATTACAATGAAACTGCTCAATTACCAACCCACAAATTGTTGCACAAACACACACAAAATTATTATGCTCTAGTCCAGTGGTATGATTATGTTTATGGCAAATGGCATGAATTCAAGTATAGCAGCCCATTTCAGCACCCTCAGCTCATGGAAAGACGTCTGGCAGCTGACCCCAAATCCCCTAAATTGGCAGACCTATATCATGCAGCGGTTAGGCTATGATCAACAGGCTTCACACCATTGGGGCCTTTTGAGACCTTCCAAAGCCTACATGTGTGGGTCGATTATCCGAGCAAACTGCCAACCGCATCATCAACGAATGCAATGGGCGTGACGTCGCGTAGATTATTTGCTACCTAATACTTAAGAAGAACATCACTTCACCAACTAATCCCAATATTAGTAGATAACTTCAAGCAATTTCATCTACACCTTACGACTTTGTAAATGTTACCTGAATAACATGCATAAAGACTGGAATCTGAAGAAAAAAACTATGGACTACAATCAGCCTAGACTACTATGATCATCCAGTTCGTTATTCCAAAGGTTCGTTTATCCGAAAATTAAATAGGGTTCGAAATTCCGAAGGTTCGTTTATCCGAAAATAAAATCGCGTTCGATATTCCAAAGGATCGTTAATCGAAAATGAAATAGGGTTCGTTAATCCGAAAATGTAATGGGGTTCGTTTATCCGTAAATGAAATGAAGTTCGTAAGTCCGAGAATACAATAGGGTTTGTTAATCCGAAAATTATATGGGGTTCGTATTGAACCTTTCGGAAAAACGAACCTTTGGAATAACGAGCTGTAACCGTTTTCAATCAAGTAGTGACAGTAGTGAATCCATCCATAGTTACTCCGGTTACAGCTCGAAAACACCTGTCTATATTACATCGGTCATAAGCGTACACATGATTTGTTCAAGGAGGGAGTTATTCCGTCGCCAAATTTGTTAGAGGCCGAGACCACAGAGAGCAGTGTAAGAGGGGAGGGGGAAGGGAGGGGGGGGGGGGGGGGGGGGGCAACAAATTTCGAGACTGAGGCCGAGACCACTGGTGAAGTTTTGTACGGGGGGGGGGGGGTTCTGAGACTATTGGTTTAGATGGTCGAGACCGATGAAAAGTGGACTTGAAACCCGTAAAAGTGGGCCCAAGACCGGTACAAAGTATACCCGAGACCCACAAAAAAATAAAGGGGGTGAACACCCCAAAATAGTCCAAGGGGGGTGTTTGAACCCCAAAACACCCCCTCCCCTGGTTACGTCTATGGTTAGGCATGTCGCAATACATAAGTACTGTGCGTGGTTGCTAGGCTAAATGATGTTGCTAGGCAACATTGATCTCCGTGGATAATTTCATGACTGTATTTTATGTAAATCAAGGTTAATGGTTTTACGATTTTTCTATTTTGATAAACTTTTAGAATCATTCATACACTAAACAAGTGGTATTGTCTAATAGCTACAATCATTCAAATGGTATAGTAAAGTGTTTTAACTTTTTTTATTTGAGGTTTGGTAAGGCATAGACAAACAAGCATCTATTTCATTATGGTTTGTAAGGTTATTTCTGGTCTTTTTTCGATAACTATGAAGAAAATAAAGTCCATCACATTAACATGAATAATCCAAAGCGTGTTTTATTAAGTTTTGAGAAAAAATGACAAAATTTAAGAAGTATTTAAGAACTGTTGCTAGGGGAAATTTATGTTGCTAGGAAACGCTTCTTGATTGATATTTACTTCAACTGACGACGAGGCACCATTTTGCCTTTCGAAGTGATTTTATCATAGGAAAACCCATATTTATGCATATTGATTGCATAATTTGAAAATAAGTCATATATACATGTATATGCAATTCCAGTTTTATTTCTTGTAAAAGGGGGCGTGGTCTACTTAGTGCTGGTTTCCATGGTGATTCTTCAAGTAGCGGCAATTTTAATGGTCGTTTTCATAAACTTCAATTCCTTTTCAAATGAGGTATAATATTGCTTTAATCCAGCCGGGTGCATTAAAATCGAAAATGTTGAATCTTGCATCTTACTTTTTGCTCATTTGCCGCATTTTTGTAGCATTCACATCAGACTAGTTGCCATGGCAACGGTTTATCAATTTAGCCTTATATATTTGTTATGGATACCTAGACCTCATGCCTTCCGAGAGAATCACATTCAGCCATATGTATACACCACAGGAGTAAGGAGTAATGTGAGTTTGCATGAATTACATACACATATGCAATTGGAAGTTAGTATTATGTCACTGACCTAGAGTTGACCCCTAATGACCTCTAATGACCGAATAAATCATGTACCGTTTGCAATATTTCAGAAACTGGTAGCTGGTATTACATTTCTTATTCCCTGAAAATATGAAAAACATATGTTAACTAGATTTTGAGAAATTTTACTTTTTGTCAACATGTCGTTATATAATGGAACCCACTGTTTATGCATGATGTATTTTACCACGTGTTACATAAGCAGTGTTGCCATGGTAACGTGTAACTCTCGGGGCTCCAAACTTCCAGTTTGGGATAGCTGAGATTTGTACCTTCAAAATGATACCAACAATTCTTGGCCACCAGAGGGGTGCAGCAAACGTCATTTTTAAGCGATTTTTCAGGTCTTGCCTCATGGACTACATTTTCAGATGACGTTTGCGCCATACTATGTGCCGCGCGCTAAGACCCCTTTTGTCGCGTTGAGGATTATAGCTTTTGTCCATTTTTGGCACGTGTCCCACACAATTGCGAAACAGTCATAATAATCACAATCACACAAACATGACATTTTGTAGGGGAGTGCAACGGAACCCCTTTGTTTATATTGGTTACAGACAACTGTTCTTTCCCTGCTACTTTGAGATTTCGCGAGGGTGTTTAAGAAGGTTTTGTTAAAGGGATAGTGCAGTTTTGGTATAGAGGGCGCTTCTCAAGAAATCATTTTGTGAGGTAATGAAACAAATGAGTGTCAAATTTGAAAGAGCATAACATTTTAATGACAGAATAAACTTTATTTAAACAAATTCGGTTCAGAAACACCTGAAATATAAATAAATGTATCGGATCGGAATAAATGAGGAATTCCACATTTATTTGATGATTTAAAAAATTCAAATAAAATGCTTACACTTTTTCAAAAATTTACAAAAGAGGTTTTTAAATAGTTGTTGATGATCTCTCTATTTATAATGTTAACAAAATATCACATCCACATTTTGTAAAAATAAAAAATGGTTGAAACCTATGCGTTTTTAGAGAGCGCCCTCTTGTGTTTTAAGGCTCATTACAAGAATAACAGGCTTTTTACTTAGTCGTTTGTAATTTTGTATTATACTTTTGAGCATGGTGGAGTAATCACTATTAGTTTGTACTGTTATGGTGCATGTCTTGGTTACTAAAATTCAGTTTGACCAAAACTGTACTATCCCTTTAAGATATTGATACGCATTCCATGAATTTGAAGATTTTTAGTTGTTATGTTCTTTAAGTCTTTAAAAAACAACATGTTTTTCAAAATACCCACCCTCCTCCTCCCCCCCCCCCCCAAAAAAAAAGAAAGAAAAGAAACAACAACAACAACAAACAAACAAACAAACACCTAGAGCTCTTATGGCCATGGCTCAGTCACTTCGTTCCATTGAACTATCAACATTAATGATTTAATTATAATCCCCCTGTTTTTAAAATGACCTTGAGGTTTTGTTATTTTACTTTCCATTGTTCTTTCAGGGTTATGGCGAGCAATTGCGAAAATGTGTTGAATAAGGCCTTGTTTGGGGGAAACTGTTAATAATTATTATCATATCTGTCGAGTCTGTAACACATGTATTATGAGTAGAGCCGTGACAAAACAAGTCGTTTACATTATGTAAATAGTATAATGTTCTTATGTATATAGACGAGATCATTGCATTCCCATGGTGATTTAGAAGTGTGTTAAGATACATGATTAGTTAGGATGTGTTTGATGAAACATTGATAGGATAACAATAACTTAATTACGCGTATCGTTTGGAAGCTCATAGTATTCATGTTAAATTCTGCAAAATAATGTCCATTTGGGGTTAAGTGTAGCATTTTTGAATACACATTTATGTACATGTACATTTATACATCTGTCAGTACTGATCGATAGCCCAGTAAGTAGTTTTCTTAAGAATACAACATTTATCAATTACAAACCATGTATACACTATCAATATTTGTAATTGTACAAAATCGTTGTTATCAGTTTAGGGTATGTATAACACGCTGTAATATGCATTCGATTCGTATCATTTGCAAAGACATGTCGAATTAAATTTACTTCGATGAAAGTATTCATTATTAATCTTAAAAGTATGTCTTAAAAAGAATGATTTCATGGACAGACAAAACAATTGTTGTTAAAAAGCATGCGAGTCATCTGAACATAGTATTGTTCTTTCTAATTTAGATTATTCTGAGCATAATAATTTGTGAGGATGTGTCGAATACAAGTTTTTTTTAATGACAACTGTTACGATTCATTACTAACTTCTGACTTAAAAATACTCACCGTATGTATTGACACATTTATTTTTTATCACAAATTATGTAAATTATCAACACGTTCTTTTACCCTTTGTTATTTTTTGTTATTAAAAAATATATATATAGGGTAGGCAACCTTACACGAAAAATGCGCTGCAGATGCGTCCCAAATACAAATACATGTAGTTCATTGTTCTTGGTACTTGGCAGGAATGTATTCCTTGAAATGATGAATAAGGCTGCGCTCGGCTAAAGCCAGCTTTGAGACTTGACTGTATATCGGTATACAAATGGACAATTATTATTTAAGGGTTATTGTGAGCATTTGCGAAGATTTTTTTTATTGGCCTCGTTTTGTGACCCTCGTTTTGTGACCCAATAAGTATAATCTGAAACTAAATAAGGCTGCGCTCGGCTAAAGCCAGCTTTGAGACTTGACAGCTTTGAGACTTGACTGTAATAAAGCGCTATTACGGTATACAAATGGACAATTATTATTATTATTTAAGGGTTATTGTGAGCATTTGCGAAGATCTTTGTAATCAGCCTCGTTTTGTGACCAAAGTAAGTATAATCTGAAACTAATGTCTTATAAATCTTAATTATGGAATGTTTATAACAGTTCCGTATAATAGTTAATTTCATTTCATTGCGATGCAAGGTGTTTGGCCCGAATATTTATTTCCCTTTTTTCAATTTCAATTCATGTTAACATCTCTCCAATAAACTGCCAATCATTTTGCAAGACAACATTCTGAAGGTGCAAGCTTATTATCATATAATTTAACTTATTCAAATAATTAACATTCAACAATGTTCAATGGCCTGCCTAAAAAGATTCTCACGTCATGAAAACAAATGAGGTGAACGTACGCGGCAATGAGATGATAACCCCCTTAATTAAGGTGATTTTAAAAATCAAATATCAGATGAATTAATGAATAACTTTATTACCAATATGTTCAAAGATAACAAATTAACAATCATATAAGACATTATTACAAACAAACAAAATGGTGAAATGACCTAACAGAAATAGCAACTATTGCTGGTGGGGCGTAGGAGCCTTTGTACAAGGGACATTTCTCCGGATATTGGCGTTTAACTCTCTGGGTGCTCATGTATCTCCTTAAAGGGGTAGTACAGTTTTGGTAAGATTGAGCTTTAGTAACCAACACCTGCACAATAACATTACAAACTAATAGTTATAACTCCACGATGCTCGAAAGGAATAGAAAATTACAAACGACTAAGCAAAAAGCATGTTATCATTTTAAAAAGAGCCATCAAAACACAAGAGGGCGCTCTCTAAAAAAGCATTGGTTTCAACCATTTTTTCATACAAAATGATGCATGTGATATTTTGTTCAAATAATGATTGAATAGAAAGCTCATCAACAACTATTTAAAAACCTCTTTTGAACAATTTTGAAAAGGGGTAAGCATTTTTTCAATAAAAAAAAATAAATCATCGAATAAATCTTGGGCCTAGATTTAGTCAGATCGGATATACTTATTGATATTTCAGCCGTTTCTGAACCGATTTTGATCAAATAAAGTTTATTCTGTTATTAAGAGTGTATGCCCTTTCAAATTTTACACTCAGTTTTTCATTATCTCACACAAAAATAGTTCGTGCAGCGCCCTCTATACCAAAACGGAACTATGAATGTATACATGTATGACGGGTTCAATAGAACTACGATTGAACGTTCCGTTGCATGTACAAACTATATAATTATACTGGTCATTTATTGTATTTTCCTGTTTCTGCGTTCTGCTGGATATTTCAAGTTATTTTGGCAGTGCGTTGATGGCTGGCTATATAATAGGTTCGAGCGAAATGCCCCCGTGTCCAATTGCTGTTTTCTGTCCTGCCTGTGTGAGGGCGTATGTAAGTCTGTATGCCAACAACATTAATTTCCAGACCTTTCTCTTTAAAGAGTCCATCGGGATTTTCCACGCAGCTGGAGTTTACAAACAAACACATTGACGTTTGTTATTGTGAGAAAATTCATTTTTACCTAACTGTGTCAATACAATATCATGGAATGCATTATTCGCGAGATAACGGTAATTTTTGAAAGGCGGATTGAATTTTCCGTCCGTATTTGTTCGTGAAAAGGGAGGTCGATCTGTCATGTGGTGAAATGGGGTATCAAACATTTCGCTCTAAAATATTACACACCAAATTATATACACTAATTGTGTTGGAAGTGAAACTTTCCGACGCGTTGGCAGTCTGCAATTTATTTATTCACACTTTTAAATCAGAATAAACGATTGCTCTATAGAGAAACAAGAATAGTTTAACTACTAGTAATTAACCCCGTTACAATCAAAGTCAGTGTACCTATTGCAGTTCACTGTTTCCACTCCCCGGGGAGCATATCGCAATGAACAACCCGGAAGACATCATGTTTCTCATCCTACCAGGTTCCTGTTTCTCCAGGGTTTACTTGGAGCAGCACAAATGTGCGTTAAGTTATTACATTGCTGAAGGACACACTGGCCGCGGTTGGGAATCGAACCCGTGACTTTCGTATTGAAAGATAGAGACCCGAACCAACAAACCACCTACACAACACACCCACAAATATAAATTGTCTTTATAAACCTGTTCCCTACTAGATTTTGCAATCTCGATATAATTAATGCAGGATCAACCCGGCTCCCATATGATATAGGCAATGGGTTGATGTCTCCCCCTAAGTGAAGGGGAAGGGGGCGATAATTTCTACCGGGGGACTGTAGTGCCCATTGCGCCCACATAAATACAAAATATAAATATTGCGCCCTACCTCCCATTGCGCTACACCAATGATCTGTCCTGCAACGTTTATCAAAATTAATCATGTTTCATGTTCCCTTTGTTTTGCTAAAAGCGAGGTGACAAATCCAGCCAGCAGGTGAAGGGCTTAAAAGAGGGTCTCTAGATAAATCCCTTAAATCCCTAATGGTATGATGAACACTGATCCCCTCACGCCTTGGCAAGCGCTGATCAAATATATTATATAATTATGATTATGATTATTAACCCTGGGATATGGGGATTAATCCAGCGTCTAACCCACGTTACTAATTCTTTGATATCAAACTCATTGGCCAATAGCTCTACGGGAAGGAGCAACAATGGGAAATTGCCCGCTGATGAAATTCACACCCCTTGTAGTGACCCCTTCATGCCCTTGTGGGAGAACACGTTAATAAAGAATTACATAACACTAGTTTGTTTGTTTGTTTGTGTGTTTGTTTGTTTGTTTGTTTATTGTATTTAATCACGGTACATACACTTGATGAACGTGCCCGCTCTCATGTCAGCTACAAAGTTTTCAGAAGGGTCGTGAATGAAGAATACAAGAAATACACACAATAACAGATCATAAGTTACAAACATGACTTTAGTTGCATTTTGCGTCTAGTCCCTATATTACCCCCAAGTGAAAGCCATGCCCCCCTTCACTGACCCCCCCCCCCCTCCCCCCTTGTGAGAGAACACAGTCACGAATAAAGAAGTACATAACACTAGTTGTATTAAACTCCTTCATACCTCATGAGACGTATACTAGTTATATCCACTCATTGGCCCCCACCCCTCCTCCCTCCCCACTCGACCCTGAATATGCCATTTAGCAAACTCAAACTTGCAGGGGCCTTGAGTTCGGGCCCCCATCAACCGGCCTTTATCCGTTAACCCCCCCTCCCCCTTCATGACCCTGTATCCGTGACTTGCATTTTGTAAGATCCATACGTTTACTGCTCTGCAATACTACAATCAACTTGTAAAAATGAAAATAGTGTTTTAAATGTTGATTCATTGTCCATGAATAAACATTGTATGAAGGTAATCAATTCAAAATTAATATAACAAATGCAAACTAATATGTAGAGCAAGCGATCATCTTATTTTGATGTCATTTGAGATGAAGCATCGGTAATATTATATCGAATAACTCTTATTAAATAAAACATTGGCGCAGCAACGCGGGTAGTGGGGGGGGGGGGGGGGGGGGGGGGGGGGGGGAGGCATGTGTCCCCGGCCAACACATTGACATAATAATAAAAAGGGGAATTCGATACACATAATAATTATAGACGTGCCCCCTGTGCATGCTATATGGCTCCGACCACGAATGCGTACGCCACTGAAAGGACGCTCCTAGTTTTTCAAGCATTGTTGTCCAAAATATTACATTTTAACATAGTTTCAAAAATTCTGGTTAATATATTATCTTAACCCATTTGCATTGAAGTAGGAAGAGGTTAAAAAGACCATGAATTATCTACTCAAGCAGTTAGATCTAAAATCGTGATATAAAAATGAAAGGATGTAATTAATGATAGCATGTATTATCAGCCCGTTTACGGTAAGCCTACCCTTCATCCTCGCAGATATCGGCTTCATCATTATCAACACATAATAGTGAATATTATAATACTCGTAATTGTTTTGTGAATTTAAATAAAATCCATTAATCTTCATTATATTATTATTATACCCAAAGCAAAGGGATAATCTTTTATGACATTTAGTTAAATAATTTCCGAAAGCAGAGGATAAATTAAAAGATCATCCTTTGCTTTGGGTTCTAAGACTAACGAAGATTAATGGATAATAAACTTATTTAATTTCACAAATAGTTACGAGTATTATATAATATGAGTGTTACGAGGCAGAGCCTGTTTTGTTTTACTGTCGAAGCGGGCCTCTATATGCACATCGAAATTAGTCATTATTGTGAAACGAGTAAATAACAACTGCTGGCAATAATTGAATACCGGCCCCCAAAGTACGTATTATTTTAAATTGTAAATCTACCAAATATGATTCAACATTCACACACAATGTTTAGTCCAGTTGTGGCTAAATGTCAACATTATGATGATATGAGTATTATGACCATTGTTTGTCAGTGTCTAAGACGTGCTAAAGAATCAGAATGAAGGGGGTTTTCACAATGAATTCCTAATAATCTGGCTATTAACACAATGTAGCAACAAATGTCCAACTGATCAACGGACAGACACAATCGCTTCATCACGATGTTGTGTCTTTGTTTTTCATTTTATGATTATGTCTCGAACAAGATGTAACTATGCGATGACGTCATACACGACGGGGGATAATCTACGCCCAGATGTCACCATTGATAATGTTGATTACGCTGTGTTCATGTCTATAATTTCCTCCCCTCGCGAGATACAAATCTTGGCTTTGGTTATCTTGCTAGCCTCTATTATATAGTTATGCTATATGCTTGTAATTTTGGCCCGAATATTAAAAGGGGAAATTTGGGAAACAATTGAGATGTACTGTCCCCGCATTTTGCTCGGACGGAAATGGTCTGTTGTAATTGGGACTTGCATTAGTGAGGTTAAAATCCCAAATGAAAGCAAATTTTCTAAAGAGACGATTCGAGAATTACGATATCTAGTATAATACGATGGATGTAATCACGCGAATTTCCTTTAAGAAGCTTTTGGGTTTAATGCTTTACACAATTTTCATTAAGCTAGATGTATTATTATGTGATTATTTGCACCAACATAAATCGGTGTTTAATCAAGGTGAACTGTTATAATTTGTGAATATATTTTAAAAAAAAAAACCGGTTTTGTAATTTTATATTGATCTAATATGCAATTAAGCGCTTTACAAATGCATTTTCATTGTTGTATATATTAATATTCTTCTTTTTCAGCTTCTTCTTTTGTATTATTTAATATTATTATTATGATCATTGTATTATTATTATGTATCTGGTTATGTATTTATTAACTTATTATTGTTACGTTAGCTAGTATTGCTGTTATTTTCAAATATTATGAACAAAAATTAAAACGTCATTCTTTATTCCATGCAAACGTGACTCTGAAGCTCGAAGGTCAAATTAAGATATATGGTCGTAACTTCCTGGGTCTAATTGACCCATATATCATTTTTGGCAGTTTTCAACCCATTCTTTACCGCCTTGTGCCCCAAGTCCAAGCACAAGTCATAACCGTCACTGACCAATGACAGTAATATCGAGGGCAGGGGCGATTATGCAAATAGATTGGCGGATTTAGAAGATAATCAATAAATAAGACATAAGAAACGTAGATAAACATTACTATATATTACATAAATAAATAATGTAGATACTGACTGAGAACCTGTGCATGTTGATAAAACATCACTATATTAGTTCCAGTCAATGTCTATGTTAGATGACAAACCGGGCTAAGTATGTAATACGAGATCCCTTTTAGTTGTAGTTACAAAAGGGGTTAACTACCGTAATTAGTTCTTACCCAAAGTAACCATAGTTTGTGACTAAGAAAAACCTATCATCTAAATGTGTGTACGAATAGAACTAAGCTATAGTGAGGTTTTATGGACATACGTATACAAGAGCATAATGTCATCTATCAAAATTTAGTATTTATCTAAATTAATAAGTATTTAGGTCAATTAAACAAAACGAAATACGGAGAGGTGTACTGATGACAGCTTGGAAGTTAACATAATTCATTGCGGTGGCGGAGACAGGGAGAGGATTATATATTAAAGTGACTAACAATTACATCACAGTTCACGACAATTTCTAGTCGTTAATAGTAATGGCAAGTGTGTTGGCTGATGGACAGTAATACAAAAGAATGGTTATAGCTTGAGGGGTGCAGGGGGCTGGGGGGGGGGGGGGGGGGGTGCTCCCTTTTGTGAATTCTCGCCACTGCTATCCACTTCTTGCGGGTATATTAACAAAATCCGTACCCGGCGTCAACACACATTTTCGTTTTGGAGCACATTGCTCCATTATTTTGGTCATAGTGAATATCTTAGTTTTATGAATTAATTTTTTAAGAGTGGTAGAAGAATATTGTGTTGGAAGACGATGAAGAGACGAGGGAGAACAGATGCATATATAGTGCAGCTAAGGTGATTGGAAAAAAGGTCTTGTATGCCTTTTAAAGGATCTAGTAACATTGTCCAAATCCATGAAACCAATTAGAAAATCACCAGTGGTTCTCTCATGCATTGTTGTATTCGTATTACAAATAGAAGCATGAAACAGGAATTGGTTTTTCAAATTTCACGGTTGAAAGTGATCGGATTTTTAAAAACTATCCACTGGATAGTCATTAACCGTGTACAAAGTCAGTGTCAATGAGTTAGCGAATATTTCGCTCATAACTCGGCCCATTATAACATTCATAATTTCACATGACCCAGTGGACATATTCCCTCTTTGCTCCGTCCGCACCCCCCCCCCCCCCCCCCCCCCCCCCCCCCCCCCCCCCCCCCGTTTAGTTTGACCATAGGCCTTATGCCCGTGCAATTTACTAGAGTGACAGTCTTGGACAAGCACATTTTACAGTGCCTCGCTATATGACGTTGATCCGACTGTAATCGAATAAATACCTGAAATTTGGAGAGTGAAACGACTAACGGAAGGTTCAGATTATTTTCATCTGTCACTTCTGGAGTTGTCTTACCCTCACACTGCTCAATCGTTCTTAATTTCGAGTATGCATGCTGGAACCCTCCTAGTCATTTGCCGCTTGGTTAAAGAGGACAACCATTTGATCTGCGAGAGCGTAAGCGGACCGACCCGTGGGGTGGGGTTGGAGTGGGTGGTGGGGTGGGTGTGGCGGGGGACAACCCCTTTCCTATCGGTAGGATATATTTGGTTTGTAAACGCAATAAGATACATGGGAAAATTGAAAGAGTGTCGCTGTCTAATATTGAAAAGGCGCATCAATACATTGCAGCCATTATGCCATACTGCACCCGTCCGTATACTACAGTGGTCTACCATCTGACTATGTCAACGATATAATATTTAGGTTTTAGAACATGCATTGAATCTGTGCATGTTTGTATTAATACTTAGAAATAATATTTGTGAGCAATCGATGAGTAATGTTATCCAAACAACCATCACCTTTATGATTTAGGATTCATTGTGTCTGAAACTAATTATATGTATCTTTTTTTCTCTAGAACATCTCGATATTCACAAGTTTACGTGAAGTAGACATTAGGGTATACGTGGAAACAGTAGATACATTGATCAAAAATACCCTCAAATCAAGCACACCTGTCCTTTTTTGTTCACGGGAAACACCACCCGTTTACGGTCAGGTTTTGACCTGACAAAAGTGATGACATGGCACGCGTGGAAACAGAAAGACAAAACAGGGGTTAATTCAAAATTAAAATTGAACCATCGATCGAAATCCGACATAACCATCCACCTGCTAGTGAACGTGGGGTTCATATTCGAGACCTCTCTGAAATGAATGATTAACTCCTATTGTTTTATTGGATTACATAACAGTTTGCAATAACTGGGCTGATAATTCAGGGCTGGTATAGGGAATGAACTTACGGAAATTATTGATTTGAGAGGTAGTTCCGCTATAAACGCTTTATACATGTATGCTCACACTCTCTAAAACACGAACACGCAAGCATTATATTGAAACAGTTTTACAGGTTGGATGTTGAAATCATGAAATTGAAACGAAATTCTGATTGGGGTAGTAGGACGGATGAGCATGATAGTAGACTAATTTGGTGTAATATATGCCAAGGTTAAAATTACAATCATATTTACAGAGCATACGTATACTGTAGTACGACGTGTTCTACATTGTTTAGTCAAAATAAACTAAACGGAACATTCGAAGAGTGTTTTACAAAGGAAATTATTTTGTCATTATGACCATTTTTACGGTGTCTTAAGGAACCTTTTGGCCAAATTATGCCTGAAATTGTTGCCAAAATTAGCCAAACTATACGAATTAGGCAAAAAAATTTGGCAAGTTTTGGCAAAATTCGGCCAAAATGTCCATATATTGCGACCCCATAAAAATGTGTCATATGAGGAAATTTGTCATAATTACAAAACATTTCCTTTTGTTGAAACACCCTCATACGGATTGACACCCCAGACACCCTATGGAATTCACATCAACCGACGATTAGTTATATGCTCAAGTACACTTCAGTTATCATAAGAGGTTGATAAAATTAACGAATTAAATAGAGACCCATTTGTAGTCTATCAATGAAATGGTTTAACATAAGTCATCACGTCATCTATTAGAGTTGCTCTATAATTTTGGTGATTCAGTGCATTATATTTAAACTGACAAAACCGTACATTTTGACAAATTGATGGTGTCCACTGTCCAATACTAGTTTCCAATCTATTTAATTAAAGGTCGCCAGTGTCCAATAATTTGTCATTCATTACCTAATTAAAGCCGCCGTTGTCTAATTTGGTCAAGCCGTCCACTGTCGAGGATTTAATAGGATGTTACGCAATCTGCCATATGTTTGATTCAATTCTCAATGAAAAATTAGACAGGGGCCTCAATATTGGCTCTAAGATTAATGAATGAATCCGTCTCGTGATTACTCAATCAGCTTTAAGTTACATTAACAAAAGTGCATGACAAAAGGGTCATTCCTATATTTATTATCCCAAGATATCGAATGTTAAACTATTCGTTTGTGCCGTTTTCTAAGACCCTTTTTCCCCTATTTCTACAATTATAGTGGATCGGTCTTTACAATGTCTTCCCGGTGATTTTCACTGTACATTGTTAAATCAGACATAATAGTGATCAGCTGTTAGACTCGTCATGATGATTATAGTTCAGTTTATGATTTATTTTCAAGGGAGAATTAAATGGATCTTTTGGGGTCCGTATTTAGATATTTCATCCACGATTGGAATTTCCAACAGGGAAACGTTATTTCCATCAAGAGTGAAAACGACGTAAGTATCGAAATGTACAAGAGTCGTTCCTTATGCAATGTGTATCCCAATGTGATTTCAATTGCAAACATGGAACACATAAATCAAGTAAAACCTTTAAAGGGTATACAACATTTAATTAAAATGTCCGGATCCTTATTTTAAGTATCATCCTGTTTTATTTCTTTTTTTTTCTCACAAAGTATCGTAATTTATTTCGGGGGTTCGCTATTCAGCCGGGGTTTCACTATTCCAAATATCTGTAATCATGTGCAAATTATTATCATGTCCATATAAACTTACTCTGTATTTGAAAACAACGAGCATTCGGGACCACCAAACATGTTTCATAACGTATACCAAATCTATGAATGAACGGATCAACGAAACTTTTCCTGAAACTAAGGAGGGTCAAAAGGTAAGGCGAGTTTCCGTCATCAAGATCCGGGGCATCATCAGAGAGACATGGGGATGGGGAGGGGAAATGGGGGAAATATGGCTAGGTAGTGGACGAAGGGGGGAAAGGAGGAGATATGCAGAGAGAAATGGGGAGAGTGAAAAGAGGGATTGGGGAGATGATATTATATAGGTAAGAGGATATCGGGAGAGACATGGAGAAGGGGAGGGACACAGGAAAATATAGAATTGGAGATGGTGGTAGAGGGAGGGGTTTAGAAAAGCGAGAGGGAGTGGTGGGGGGGGGGGGTTGCTTAGGAGGTCCTACATCGATGGGTGCGGTGTGAAAAGAGTGACTCTTGATGGGGAAATAAGGGGGGGGGGGGGGGTATTTACCCCTACTTCCGTTCCGGAAGCCATCCAATATATCAATATACCGTCCACAGTAAACATCCATTATGCGCTCATTTTACGAATAAATGTTTGGCAACGACTCATCCTATTTAGGTTTAATTCAAGAAGGTGGATAAATCAACGTTCTAAAAAAAAGAGCGTGTCTTTGTATTGATATGTTATGTTTGATTGAGGAAAACTCCCGATGGATCATTAGAAAATGCGTGCAAATTCATGACAATATACGTTAGCAAATTTTCACTTTGCCATTTAATCGTTACTCTTTTCATTACTCGGCCACATGATTCATACCTTGAACCAATTGGACTGTTCCACACATCACTCGTGGACACATAATCATGTCGCATTGAATGCACAATCTAATTTACCCGTTGTCATATGTTTGCATTTGTCACATTATGTAGTAAATCCCTTACTACATTGCTCATAATCAAATGTGATTTAACGCATTTTTGGTCACATACTTTGATGCATGCTCAGCATCCATCCATCTCATAAAACCATAAAAACAAGCAGCGCAAAATCGAAACAGCGTTGCATTTATATGACATAAATATGCCTTTTTGAAGCATTACACAAATGTTTATAGTAAAAATGGTTATTTAGCGCCTTTTTGGAGCAAACCCTTGATGCATGCTGCCTGCATCCATTCATCCATCTGTCCTCACTCGTCCTTTCACACGTCTTTTACTTTGATGTTCACACTGACAGACTCGGAAACTGTGACGTCACTGGGCATAGCAACATGGTGCAGCGTCCTCAGTATATTCCTACGTTTTGTTTAGTTTGGATAAACTCACCGATAGATTCTCATTATCACCAAGTTGACCCCGATTTGTTGCCACGAAACCTGTTGATACTGTTTAGAAAGAGATCTAGTCATGTTTGTCTGGATTTACCATACTCACTTGCAACTATAATATTTCTTTCATGCGAGGCCTCCTGTTTTCCTCTTACTAAATACAAGTTTGAAAACATCTCTTTTTTAGTTTTTCGACTTCTCTATAAATAAATTCATGATTTAGTTTTTAATATAAAATGGAAATAGTTTTTCGGACTACCCTATAAATATATTCCATGATTTAGTTTTCAAATAAACGGAAATAATGATTTCAAATGTGTACAGGCATGCATAATGGCAATGACTCATTACTTTGGCCATATTTGCTATTTCACCTATCACGATTATCACATTAGCTGATTATATACACAACTCAGTGAACATATCGGGACTACAGCAGTACTGTATAATGTTATATAGTATGCCATAAAATGATTGCTTAAATATACTTTTTTTTTTCTGCCTATTGCAACATAGTTTCCTAGATGCCATCTAGGATAACTCATATGTAAATTGTTGGCACACGATATTTTGTTGTTGTCACACTATATGTACTTTTCATTTGCGGTTAAAAGTTGTTACAACTACACGTATCGAGTTTTAATCATATTGTGCCAATTTGGACTGTATCATTTACTAATGTTCTACAGGCCTCCTAACTCTATAAAAGGAGAAGTCCCTTAGTTTGTTTTGTGCGGAGTACAAATGTAATAATAACTATAATGTAATATATAGTAGTGGTACGCTGGAAGAGTAATGTTCGCACACTGCTAGTGAATTAATATAAATTTTGCTCACAAGGTTCAGATAGTCATTTATATAAAAATTAATAATATTATGATCAAATAAATATATCCATGCATAGTACAATCATAGAAAATCATACACTCATGCCAGAAGATCATGTCAAATTGAAAGTAGAAGGATTTAAAAGAAGAGATGTTGTATGCGCTAAACAAAACAAAACAAAAACGTGCACATAATATATTTTTCAAATGACAAAGTGTAACATAATTATATGCAATCTAGTATGAATGGAAAACGTTTTGTTGTAAGATCACCAACATGAGATATATATCAGATTTACTGGAAGTTATAAGCACTTTTGCTATATACGGCTATAGGTGTGCCCTATTCAGCAACATGT
>JBAMJV010004049.1:0-27650 GCA_037951105.1 Echinarachnius parma
CATGTGTTTGTAATATAGGCAATAGTTGTAATGATTTCCATTCCGTATGTTCGTGTTATACAGAACTAACGTGGCGTTAAATAGTTGACTACAATGTCTTGTGTAATTTACATATAATTTGTTTTTATAATTTTGTTAATTGTTATTTTATTTTCAACTGATTCCTATTTTAGAAAACGGGCATACCGCTTGCTGTGAAGTTCCGAATGCAAATCAACATGTACATAAAGCCGGTGCAGGGCATGAAGTAAGTCTGTTTTCTCCCATTATTTATTTATATTTTAATTAAACAATTTAATTTTACCACTTAAAATAATGAATATTGAATGGAAAGTATAACCAAAAATCCTAATATCTACCTATTGGTCAAGCTATTTTGTAAATGTGCAAATTCCGTTATTATGTTTCTGATTTTATTTAGCCTTTTAAAAATAAATAATACTATTCGTGAACTGACGTCATTTTTACATTTCATATTGCCACAAATACGTCTTCTATAAGTTAGAATTTCAGTGTATACCGCGACCGACGAGCTCAGTCAAGCAGTAAGTATATTTTTATAATCTCTGAGTTTATAGTGAAATAGCGCCCCCATTCATGCATGGATAGGCTTTTCCGATATGCATAATTCACTGTAGGTTTGTTTTACAAATATAACGGAACATAGAATGTTATCTATTGATTATGATGTTTTACATATTTTGTATTTTATCTACAGGGATATGAGCAGAATCCGTGAAATGTACATGCCGCTTTTGTGGATGGAACAGGTATGGTACATTTGCTACATCTAATTAGGCCAGGGGGTGTTTCACAAAGATCCCAAGTCGAACTTATCACTTGGAAAGCGATAATAGCTGCTTCGGAATTAGACATAGTCAAGAACCCAAAATGCGAATATTTGAATGTTTACCTTTCAACAACATTTTACATCAACAACTTGGAAGGAATTCTCTTTGATAAAAGAAACTGTTAACGTTTTTTATCAAATATTTAGGCCTGCACTTTAAAGAACAAATGTGTTTAAACATTTAACAAATAGACTAATGGCTTTTTATGTTTATGTCTAACTTAGTGATAGGTTCGTCTTGGAATCTTTGTGAAACACCCCCCCCCCCCCCCCCCCCCCCCCCGGTAGAATAGCATCATTATAATTATAGCAACTAGTTAATGAAATATGTATTAATTTCCTTGTTTTATTTCCATGTTTTGTTGTGTAGTTATAACGTAACTATTAAGGCCCATTGGATTTCTTCTATTTAGATGAAAAGTGAGAAAATAAACATGTCATCACATTATAACATTATACAAGGTATTCATGCTTTACTGCCCTCCGATTGGGGAATTCTTGTCACCTTTATCTTCTGTTCCCTAAACTTGCCCCAAAGAATAAGAGGGCATGCAATGATCGAAAAGCCTTAGACTCATTCAAGTCGTACATAACTCGATAGTGAAATAGCGCCCTCATTCGTGCATGGTAACGACATCACCTGTTTTTGCCAAGGAAAATGAAGAGAATTGGAAGTAGAATTTCATTTAGGGAAAAAATGCATGCAAAATAAGTGCTAGTCTTTAAAAAATATAGTAGCTAGCTCTTTAAAAGATTAGAACTTGTTGTACAGTCTTCCAAATACAATGTTTTATCTGTAGTATTGATACATGTGTATATGATTTTGCCTTTTTGTATGATTATACTCAATAAAAATGAACTTGAACTTGAAATTATTGTTCACTTTCCCTGGTAGAGCGTCGAAGCTGACGACCACACCGTTGCGAGGTTCAAGCTCGGGTTAGTCGACGTCTGGTACGTGGCCCTCGCCGTGCAGTGGTTGCTATTTGGCGTGGGCGTGCTGGTTCTCATCGTCCTCCTCGCAAAGACGGTCCGCATCGTCGCCGACACCGACGCCGACGACAAGGAGAAGAAACAAAAGGTACGACGACCACTTTTGTTTCGACGACGGAAAAGAAGGTACCATCCCTGCCGGAAATAACACACTCATCCACTGTGTGAACACACTGTGATTCACTGTGATTCACAGTGTGGGCCACAATGTTAAATTCGAGCGTTTTCACAGTGTCAAAACCCAACTCATACTGTAAACACACTGTGACAACACGGTGAGGGCACTATCGCCACAGTGTGAAATTGCCTGCGTTCACAGTGTGTAAAAAAGAGCACTCACACTGTGTATCTCAGCAATTTCACATTGTATTCACAGTGTGTTCACAGTGTGAGTTGGCTTTCACACTGTGAAAACGCTCATTGTGGTCACTGTGGTCCACACTGTGAAATACAGTGTGTTCATGTACACTGTATGGGTGTGTCCTTTCCGGCAGGGATAATCTTAGGGTGAGAGTGAGAACCTCCTTTTAAAGGGATAGTTGAGTTTTGGTCAAAACTTAATTTTAGTAACCAAAACCTGCACTGTTACCGTAAAAACTAATAGTTATAACTCCACCATGCTCGAAAGATATACACAATTACAAATGACTAAGTAAAAGCCCTGTTATCATTCTAAAAGAGTCGTTACAACTCAAGAGGGCGCTCTTTAAAAACGAATTGCTTTTAGCCATTTTTCATACAAAATTGTGCATGTGATGTTTTGTAAAAATAATGATTAGAGAATTTGTGCTAAATTGAGTTACACATTATACCATATTGTTGGTCGGAGCTTCCCCTACATGATGCCAATTGTCCCGATAATAATTATGTCTTAGTTGGGGAATATTAATCGAGTATAAAAGAAAGCTACATTTGGCTTTCAAACTTTAAACGTGATTATCTGCGAAGTACGTACGTACACGAACAACGAAGTGACTTGGCGCCCGTCTCTTTCTCTACCCGATCTAAACGAATGTGATGCATGATCAGCATTATAGGCTGTTCTTCTTCTGATGATCCTCCGGGGGTATTTATCAGGCCAAACATCTATCTAGAACTTTTTTCAAGGCACCCCGACCAATCTAGCACACGAAGTGCACTTGTCCCACTCACCGGGGAGCATTCCAGCTTATTATAAGGTTATTAAGTGTTGTATTTATTTATTATTTCATTTATTACAGGAGGGGGGGGGGGGGGTCAGAAAGGTCCAATTTTTGTTGGTCTTGCCCCCCCCCCCCCCCCCGGCCCCCATGCTTACACAACTGAACCCGTACTCTTGGTCTCGGCCTCGAACAATTTTTGGCGACGGACACCCGAGAAAAAATCCTGGCTACGGGCCTGCACTGGAATTCAAAAATGTGTTTTCTTTGTGTTTTCTTTAATACCCTTTTTTGTATGTTTGTTCAGGATGCGAATGAGAACGAGCCCGCTTGCAAGCCGTCGGAACGTCTTATTTCTGTGACGGGGTGAATGAAGGACGAAGCAGAAGACTGTTTAACAAGGCTTGGATAGTTACCATGGAAACGTAACCGGTTGCGCCTGCCCGAAGTTTATTTGATTTTTTCTTCTTTGTTTTGCGACCTCTCGTACATTATGGCTCTGATAACACTTTATTATTACGTATATATTTATGGTAAATAATTAAGGTTTAATTTGACGAGTGATTTAAAAGCGTGTTAAAGACATGACATATATGAGTGAGGGGTGGGGGGGGGGGGGGGGTCAATGGGATTGTACCCGTTGCTGTAAGGGAATATCAGACACAACATGAAATAAAATCAACAAAGTGTATTTATTATAGAACCTTAAAAATTGCACCACTATAATTATGAAATAGTCATAACGCCTACAGTTACCTGGCGCCACACGTTGAACGATCTAGAACATTTAGTAAATTCTCATCATATAATGGGGTAGAGAGATACAACTTCATGTTAATATTGACATGACTAATTTATTTGGATTCAAACAAAGACGGGGATCTAGTTTGGGAGGTGGTCATTGACCCTATACGTGTACGTTCTTACGCAGTGCTCAAGTATACAGTGACGAAGCACACGCTTTATATTACCGGCATGGTGCGGTTGAAATAATATATTTTGACAATGTTTTAAAACAAACGAGTAATAGCGTTACCATGGTGAATTGTGGTCACTATTGTAAACAAAGAAATGTGCTGCCTCGCAGGTGGATGACCTGTATGAATTGTATTACATGTGAAGGGAGCTTCCGAACTTAATTTCGAAATCAAGATTATGCATTATTTTGAAAAGAAATTTTATTTCAGACCAAGACTAAGTGTTGATGACCTTTGCAATATAGATTGTTCTTATGAAATGAAGCCAGTCACAATGAGATCATTAATGGGGAATTACAGGCCAGACTTACTCATTGCCTTACGGAATAAGAACGAGAGGAATGATTGTTAAGAATTTGATCAAAATCAGACAATTGAAACACGGGGTTATAAATTATGCCTATCTGAACACTTTGTATTAATGAGAGATCGTTTCAAAATTGCCGCCAAATGCAATATCATTGACGAGCAACTTGCCATAGCTTTTGTTTATGAAAATACACTTATTTCTCACTTTCGTTGCTAAAATAAAGTTCTCACTGCCTGTTTTCACGAATTTATCGATGGGCCAACTAATTTTGTAATGTGGAAAATGAGAAAATTGCTTTGTTATGAAGAAAATTCAATTTTTGTAAAATTTTCATGTACAAATCAAAATGGCTGCAGCTCGCAAGTGACGTCACGATCGATGGAAATTGCGAACGATGCACAGCATCGTTTCTCTACCGGTTTTGCTCAGATCTTCGCTCATGATTCTTCATATTTATCTGATATCATAGCAAACATCACATTTCAGGGGTGGAATACCCTATATATGACATGGAAGATAATGATTATGTTGATTCATTATCCTTGAATGATTATCATTCTGCGTAAATGAACGTGACATTCCCGCTCTAAAAGTGTCTTGTGTTTTGGCAAATAAAATTATAGTTTTACCTGCTTGTACTTTATCTGAAAGCCAGGCAGGATCATTCAAACCAATAATTGGTCCTACACATTTTAAGTACAATTTATAACACCATTATTATGTTTCTCTGTGTTTGTGTCTTACCATGGATTCATACTAGGGGAGTTAGTAGCCATGTATGTATAGATCTAAAGAAATCGATTGAATCATTAATTTGTATGTGTTAGTAGTCGTAAGTGCCAACCTCAATCAATTGTGAAACAAACAAAACAAACGGATAATATTTATGTTGATATTATGGTTGTGTTGATAGTTCTCGATTTTTAAAACCGTTTAACGGAATTTTGTTTAAGTAAATGTTGTAAGTTATGTTAATATTATGATTTATATCAATTATGAAAACCATGAAATGGAGACGTGTTATTTTGTCTATAGTGTACAAGTTGTTCGTATTGTTGTCCGATAAAAGCGCAATAAAGATAAATTTAAAGTTCACTATGACAAGTCAATGTCGTGGTCGTTTAGTGAGGTTCTACTTTTACAAACCGTTTTTGATGCCTTTGTGTGTGTAGGCTAGTTTGTTTGTTTGTTTGTTTGTATATGCATGTGTGTTTGCAAACTGGAATGTATTTATAGTATTTCGATTCTACACTTAACAACATACCAATATCACACATAGTTACTCGACTACGTCTCATGATTTTCATGACATGCATGAGAAGCCGCTCGATAGTAATTCAAATTATATTCGATAATATTAATAAATACCACAGAGAGTATATTTAATTGGGGGAAGTTTATAGTAATCATAACGTGCAGCATCCGTTGAAATTACCTCGCATTTCTTGCTAAAGAAAGACTTTCCCCAACAACAGGAAGAAATGCGGTGAATGTCCGTCCTATAACTATATATCAACTATCTATGAGGGTCAGTATGTCACTGTACCACTTAAAGGAATATGACAGTTTGGGTTTAGATGGCGTTTCAGAAAATAATTAAATTGTGAGGTAATGAGAAACTAAATGTAATACTTTGAAGAGCACATGATTTTAAAGCTGAAAACAAACTTTATTTCATCAAAATTGGTTGAGAAACACTCGAAATTAATATATCAGATTGGAATAAATGTGGGTCCCACATTTATTTGATGATTTAAGAAGAACAAAAATATATACATAATGCCTACACCTTTTCATCAATTTATCAAAAAGGTTTTTAAATAGTTATTGATCTCTCTATTTAAAAGGGGTAGTTTAGTTTTGGTAGAGAGGGCGCTGCACATCACAATTTTTTTGTGAGGTAATGAAAAACTGAATGTCGAAATAGAGAGAACATGCAATTTTAATGGCAGAATAAACTTTATTTGGTCAAAATCGACCCAGAAACGGCTGAAATATCAATAAATATATCTGATCTTATAATTATTTGGGGCCCAAATAATTAGATGATTTTTAGAAAAAAAATTAAAAATGCTTGCACTTTTTCAAAAATGTTCAAAAGCGTTTTTTAAATAGTTGTTGATGATCTCGCTATTTAATCATTCTATCAATCAAACATCACATGCATAATTTTGTATGAAAAATGGTTGACACCAATGCCTTTTAAAAAAGCGCCCTCTTGTGTTTGAATGGCTCTTTTTGAATGATAACAGGCTTTATAACAGGTTATAACTATTAGTTTATAATGTTACTGTGCAGGTTTAGCTACTTACGTTCAGCCTTACCAAAACTAAACTACCCCTTTAATCATCTTTGAAATAACAAACCATCACATCTATGTGTTTTTTAGTAAGCGCCCTCCTGTGTAAATTTGTATACCTTTCGGGTATGGTGGAGTTGTAACTATTATTTTGTAATGTATGGTGCAGGTATTGGTTACTAAAATTCGGTTTGACCAGAACTGTACTATCCCTTTAACTTGATCTTATAAATATATGTCAGGATATACATTATATTGTTCACTTCCATTTCCAAAGTTTGAGACGGAAATAAGGTATATAATTCTGTTTTCAAATCAAAATTACACAGGACATTAGCCGTCTCCCATATATCCTTTGCAAAGATACATCTAAGCCGTGTTAGTAGGAAATTATCTTTTAAATTTGATTGTGATCGTTCAGTATAATATTATGTCTTATCTCATGAAATTATGATTGTTTGAACGGACACACATATTTCATAACTATTTTGTATAACTACAACAATGCAATGTCAAATTGAAAGAGTTCCATGACAAAGCGCAATAAATACAAGTTTTGAAAATGACGAAGTAAGGCTGCTTATAACAAAATAATGTATATCAAATGTATTTTTGAAGTGATGGTCAATAGTATCACATATTTTCTTATCGCTTTCCTAAGTTCGTAGTTCAGGTGGTAGACAATACCTTGTGTTGGGGGCAAGACACCCAACAAGACTGAGATGTAACGAAAAGAACCACTTTAAATAAGCTGACAAACAAAACAAAGCAAAACTTCTGACTTGAGGGACCGGGGGAGGGGAATTATCATCATGATCATACGGCATATATTTCTACAATGAATGAATCTTTGAAAAGCAAATTAGATATCAATGAATCTGCGAGAATTTCAAAATCGCGTGAGTACGATCAGACGCTTTAAATTCAAAAGGGAAAACATAAACGCTTTTCAAGAAAGATCATAAAATAATACAATTCGAGATGATATCAAATTATAATTTGTGATAATAAATGCGATGGTGAGGAAAACGGCCGTCTTCTGCGGCAAAACTATAAAGATCTTTAAATAAAGGACATTAAACAATTGAATTCAAGAAACATGATAACAATTGTATGATGCCATGTACGATGATATTCCTATACAACATATATCTGGTTTGCATAATGAAGAGCTTAATTCCAAAAGGCGCTAAATCCACTTTTCAACTTTGGACTTGAGAAAAGCAGGTTTCTTTGTCCAACTCTGAAAGCATGCCTATGGGAATATAAAAATGGAACGTTCCATTTTTTTTTTTTATTGTGTAATTTGTCTTAAAATTTGGATTTCTAGCTACGTAACTTAGTAGCTTTCTGGTATAATTTACTAAATTTGTATGGAAAGTGGATTAAGCGCCTTTTATAACTAAGCTCTTCATTTACATACGAGACTTATAAATCTGCTATCAACGAAATTGCGTTTGGCAGGGGGCGGAATATAGCTAATTTTGTCAATTTCCTTTAAAAATGTGATATGCTACTTATTTTCTCTTTTATCAGTATTCCAGTAGGATAAGGGAATTGTATTCAAAAGATGATAACACCGTGAAGGGAAGGAGGTGGTTATATTGTCATTTACTGTCATTAACAATTATTGTGGGTTTTGCACAGATCTTACAGCAGGACCGGCGCATATTATTTGCACACTTTTTATTGTTCATAAATATGAATTATTTTTACGGTTTTCAAGAAAGTTTTTGCTACAAAACAGTGACGAATTTTTAAATGCTGTTTTTAATAAGTTGTTTGATTTAGTAATAGAGAAATATATATATATAAATGAAGTGATTTTTGTTCAAGACATTAAAGAAAGGGTGGATGATTTGTAATTATCTTGGCTTTTAATGTCATTAGTAATCATATAGCGGTTTGCATAGATTTTCCACAGCCGGGGCATATGAATGTCATCTTAATTAATCAAAAATGTAATCATCGTAAAATCATTGCTTTAATAAACACTGGTTTTATGATGATAGATGTCATACAAGATTGTGTTATCATCATGAGCTTATTTTCCAATTTCCTTTCAAGACGTAATGATAACTTTTGTCAAAATAATGAACACAGAATCTTGAGCAATGAAACGGGTAAGTGGTGGTGATGAGGGATTTAGTAACATTGTCAAAATCATAAAAACTTACTTGGAACTCTAGTGTTTCTCTCATACCTTGTTGTATTCATATCAACAATGAAAGCATGGAACAAGTTTCGGTTTTTGTTTTTTTCATTTCGTTCAAAAGATATTTACGATTTAAGTGTTCGGATGGTAAACTATCTCAGTGCAATGAGTTTAGTGAATACACTTTGCATTTTCGCTCATTTCTCGGCCAAATAAAATCGAATTGACGTAAAATGTTCATACAGTACATTACTTTCTGGACATATCAGATCACACCAATACACATTTGTATTAACCACGCATCACTTTTTGCACTTGTCAACACAGTTACTAGATCCCTTTAATGATTGCGGTCCATGCACATTATCAGGCATCATGTATAGTATATCAACGGTAGGGAATTTGTCAGTTTCCTTTGAAAAAGTGAGTTTATTTAATCAATAAATATAATATATGAGAGGGATGAACGGTACACATGCTTGTTTTGTAACGTCATAACCAATTACCGCGGTTTTTTGCAAATGTTTCCCAGCCGGTGCAACTTTGTTAATACATGTAATACAGATTCATTGTTTTACGTTTTTAAAATAATAGTTGATTTTAGTGTATCGTTTTCGTAAGGGTCTGGTGATAATGTTGGTCGGAAGCTGAGGTGAATTTAAACACGGTCACATTATGCCCGGCGCAGACAGAGCCGACTCGACTAGTTGTCATTCCGATCGGCTCAGTTTTCAGTGCCTCGCGACACACATTTTGCCAGTCGAGAGACAGTCGGATGCCAGTTGGGGCCGATTCAACACGATAAATCGGCTCCGACCGACCGGGCCCAACTCTAGCCTGATTTAAACCAGTCGGATCGGGTCGAGTCGGCTCTGTCTGCGCCGGGCTTAACAGTGTCAAACTAGTGTCATCGCCCGAGACGTTTGCAAGAAAAAAAAAAGAAATCGAAAGAAAATGTATTGTTTCAAGCCTATGTAGACATTAAACAGTGTTTGCATTTATTGGGTATGAGTATGACGAAGTAGGGAAAATAAGATCAAATTTAATATTGAACATGAACATAAGTTTGTCTTTGTTATGAAAATTTATATTATTTATTTTTTCATACCGTTTTTACATTGCAGGCGAAACATATTTAATGAACACAAATATTTAAATAATTATATTAACCAATTTCGATAGGGTCCAAATAAAACAAAAAATGAACAAAATTGAACAAAATAACTATCAGTTCATCTTTAAAGTCAAGAAGAACTGGAAGGAGAAAATATTAATAATAGGATTGGAATGGGGTTAAATGGCCCCAAACGGCGCGCGGGTTTCTCGACAGCCGATCAAATCGGTCACGACATGATCTTTACGACCTCCTCGCACTCCCGAGAGACGAACCGGTGATTGACACATTACGAGCGCCTGCTCGACCGCGTGTTTGACGATGTCCGACCATCTGCTCGACATCAAGGAACAGGTGGTGGTGGTCGGTCGCGGATGTCAACTGTGGAGAGACATGAGAAAGAAGTTATTTTTTGTTGTATTAATAATATTAATATTAATCATGATAATGATAATGATCATAATAGTGATAATGATAATGATGATAATGATTATGATATAATGATGATAATGATGATGATGATAATGATACTAATAATGAGTATGATTATGATTATACTTATGATTATGATTATGATAATAATACAAATACTAATTATATTAATAATGATAATGATGATAATAATAATAATAATAATAGTAGTAATAATAATAATAATACTAAGAATACTACTACTAATAATAATAATAATTATAATAATAATAATTATAATAATATAGTTTTTCCCATTCATTTTCGTCATTTTGTCATTCAATTTCGTCCCGAGAAGCCGAGAATGTGCCAATGCCAACTTCAATTTCGTCTATTGTCGACCAATTTCACAAAAAGTCCATTCAATTTAGTCGTTCGTCACGCATTTTCGTCGATTACAATTCAAATTCGTCGGTCACAGTTGCTGAACACATCTGTGAGTCTGTGACTGACGAATTTGAATTGTACTGGACGAAAATGTGTGACAAATGACTAAATTGAATGGACTTTTTGTGAAATTGGTCGACAATGGACGAAATTGAAGTTGGCATTGGCACATTCTCGGCTTCTCAGGACGAAATTGAATGACAAAAGTTTTAAAATGAATGGGAAAATCTATAATAATAACAACAATAATAATAATAATGGTAATACTAATAACAATATCAATAATAATAATAATACCAGAAAACAGGAGGTTTTCGATGTTTACGATGGGCGGGAAAGAATGATGACCATTATCATGTTTATAAAGAAAACGTTGCCGAAGCAAGAAGGGAGAAAATAAACAATATACAAGCTGTTTCTGTTCTTAAACATTCTTGTAGGGAAAAGGAACGCCATGAATTATGATAACATGAAAGAACAAAATAATCTTAGAAATCAACATTTTGATTAATCTATCCTATCATAGCTTGCGTGTTTAAAAGGCACTATAATCAGAGGAAATAAGAATATCGTTAACATGCAGGGGGCGAAATAAGGGCAATAGATGTATTCAAGTTCATTTTCTTTTGTTTTACGAGGAAAAGAAATATCACGAATGATTGTGAAGGAAAGGAGGATAATCTCAAACCTTGTAGGAGTAATTTGATCTGTCAGTAAATTTGTGTGGCAAAATCCGAGAGCAATTAATAATTGCATACGGTAATAAAATATTATCGGCAGAAATCAAATCCGCACGTACTGGATTCTATCACAAAGATGGAATATTTATTACAATATTGCATAAACTGTTAAACTATATCATGCGCATACAGTGTGAGTCAAAATAAACGAAATCGGACTTTAAAAGCTTATAAATCCACAATGCTAAATATATGTGGATATTGGTATCATGTTAAAGCTTCTGAAATTGCCTTAAAAATGATATATCATACACTCTGATCACTCAAGCCTCACCGAACGCGACCTAATTATCCAAGTCATGCAAAAACTAGAATTGTGGAGTCCTGTTTCGTTTACTTTACTTGATCAAAATCGGTTCAGAAAAAATGTAAATGTGTGTACAAAACATAAATGGGGAGTTGATCAGAAACTTATCAGAGTGTGTTATCAATTCGAATCCCCATATAAATAAATGGGCATCTTTATTTAAAAGTGTCATAGTTTTCTCCCCTTTTTCCCCAAATATGCTCTAACTTTCAAAGATTATTCCTCCTAGTCTATACAGCTTATTATGGGTTCGTTGAATAGTGAACCAGTCTCGATATGGTAAGTGAAATGTCGCCATCTACGTCGTCATCACCAGACAAGATGGAGATGGGATGATATAAATACATTCAGCAGTATTTTCCCCCCTTGTCATTTCTGTATGTATCATTCATATAGTAAAGCAAACGCTTTCCACTCGAAGACAAAATCGCAGTCTTATGTCAAACGTAGAAATAAAATATTACCTGTCAAGTTTTAAGTTCATCTTATATAATTCGATCGCAAATGATTTAATTGTCTTCCATTGTAATATCATTGCAAATCATGTAATACATTCCTTGCGCCAATTCTTTTATATACTGACGCATTTATTAATGAATTCCTTTATTAATTAATTTGTTCGTTTGTTTATTCATTCATGTTTTCATTCAGTCATTCATTCGTTCGTTCGTTCGTTCGTTCGTTCGTTCGTTCGTTCGTTCGTTCGTCCGTCCGTCCGTTCGCTCGCTCGTTCGTTCGCTCGTTCGTTCGTGTGTTCGTTCATTCGTTCTTAAATGCTCTAAAATGGTATTTTCTTTCATATTAGCCAACAATCTCGCAATGTTTGAATTTTAGCTCGCAGAAAATGGACATTATCTTTAAGGGGGTATGGTGATTCTCCACGCCCCTACTTGAATTTTTTTAATCGGAAAGGGTAAATAAGAAAATAATCCTCTGACTCGTCCAATTAAGGGGAAAAGGAATCGAGGATGGAAATAATTTCTACTAATTAATATCAATCGTCACTTGAAAACTACTTATTCATTGCTTTCTTTAATTCCCTTCCTGTCTGATTTTGCGCAAAATTAAGAGTCTCGTATTACGACTAGTATTATTCTATAACTGATATTAATTTATTTTCATAATGGTTTACATGTATAATTTATTTGTCCTATTAACATGTGAATGAAACTGTCTATAAAGGCCACCTGCTTATTATAAAGACACACTTTTCTTTCTCTGTTAATGGTCGATCTGACCAAACTAATATACGGTATACGATATACTCTATAATGTTTCATGTATGTCAGTGTAATTAAATTGATTTTCAAATCCATTGGTTTGCAATAGGCATTATAATTCAGTGAAGCCATTCAAGGCTTAGATGTGCGTGTGTAATTATAATTGCTGTCTTCAGGCAATTCTCTAGTCCAATTATCAGCAAGGAAAACAAACAAAAACCCGTGAGAAAATCGACCATAATGGATTCATTTTCTCACGATATTTTCATGTGATAAAATGATCGTCGACGCGACCTCGTTCAAAATCTCGCATGCGCATGTGTTACGTAAGACACTGTCTTATCGCTTGCTGCGGCGTTTGTCGATAATATTTACCGAGTATTGTTCCACCGTGTCGGAAATTGGCAGCCAACAATGCTGATTGGTAATCAATCACACATACAAAATAAAGATAGAAGAGGTCACCTCCATCATGAAGTCGATTTGATAATTATTGCCCTGTGAGATTATCGGGTTAAACTGAATAAACACGATTAATGATTGACTACGGTGTGCTGTCTGTATGCATGTGTGAGAATAATTTAATGGACACATGTCGTATTACAATACATGCACAGTAAATTGCTTGACTAACTGTGAGAAAAGTAGCTAATACCCTTTGATTTCTACGAAGTTACATGATAAATAAGAAAAATATAAAAACACGAAAGACAATGGAGGATGTAGACAGTCTTAGAGACAGCTCGATCAATTGTTTAATTACTCATCATCGTCTAAAAACAGTGCGTTTATAAAATACACGCGACACACACACGTTAGGCTACCCAAATATCCATGATAAGCTGGTAGATGACTGTTACGTATGTAAATGAGCGCTCGGGAACGAGAGCGCGCGAAAAAACCCTGCAAAAGCCTGTAGCATGTTTAGCGGGCAGCTGGCCGGGGGTACGGGTGGGGTGGGCAATCCACGAGTTAAGTGGAGCTATAAGCGCTGGGAACTTAAATACGTGAGAAATAATGTTCTCACGATCATTTCGTAATCTTTTGATATTGACTTTTGATATTCCGATAAAAATCGGGAGTAATTACGTAAACCGTGTACTGATGGCTGTTTCAATCAATAAGAATTGACGTGGGAGAACATGCATGATTTCAAAACGTTTATACAAGGGACATTGATTGAATTTGATGTAGGCCTAATATATTGAGAGAAAAAATGCTTCATGATTGTGGTGTTTAATCAATAATGATTATACTACAGTAGGTGATTATTTCGAGTAGGAGGACTGATGTTATAATAACACTTTATACAAAAGTAATTGTATTCATTTCAATTAATACGAGACTAGACAAAATCACGAAATTAATTTTGTAATAAAGATAAATGTCCTCTCTTGCAGGCATCTTCAAGTTCAGTTAAACATTCCACAAACCACAAGGAACCTATATACGTTCATCAAGTTTATGAAATGCTAATGTTCACAGTTATGAAGGAGTCAAATATGATAAAAACGGATCGTTTTGTATAGTGTAACTCTCAATGAAATGATGTTTAAATTATTAAGCTGATTTCAAGTATTAAGACTAAACTAGTTTAGGAAAATGGTACTGTATGTACAGTACTTTGATAATCATTCGAACTGTCACTTTAACATGTTTAAAGGGGTCTATAGTAACTTTGTTGACATGTGCACAAATTTAAGATGCAAAGTGAAATTTGCTTACTCATTTCACTATCTTTGCACACAGTTAAAATTTCTCCCAATGAGAATATTTATATATATTATGTATACAAACTTTACAATCATAAAAATATCTTTGAAACAAAAGAGAAATTCGAAATCTGGTCCATGCATGCTTACATAGGGAATACGAATACAAACTGTTGTAGGCAACGTTAGGAAATTAACTTCTCCAGGCCATTATGGCCGTTCGGAAAGATAAGGGATGGCACTTTTGTTCTGGTTATGGTTGACATGACTGTCTACTTAACCTGTGTAAAATGATTAAACAATCAAAGCAGTTTGAAATTCGAACCTAAAAATCTGGCCGTGTACACTTTTCGTTGGAATCGACCATATATTACTGAATGTAATATATGATAATCATTCGAACTGTCCCTTTAAAGGGATCTAGTAAGTTAACTATATACATGTAGTTAACATTTGTTACAATAATTATATGAGTGAACGGCTTGAGTTCTATAAGTATTTTGTTTTAAATTTTAATAAATCCCTTTCAGCTTGGCCCCTTTCCCGCCACTCTGACCAAACATTGTTAATATAATAATAATAATAATGGTATTTATTCAACAAAAATGTCACATTCGCAGCTACAAGCTGAACTGGAGTGTCATTTGCAACAAATTTACAAACATGGAAATTGTATAACATGAATAATAATAATAATAATAATTCTGATTTATATAGCGCCCAATATGATTGTTAATCATCTCTAAGCGCTTTACAATTATATTATTACCCCGGTTATTGGATGCATACTTCAATCAATCCAGCACACAAAGTGCACGTTTAATCCACTCCCTGGGGAGCATTCCAGCCAGGCATCCTCGAAGGTGCACACAATGCTAAGAAACTACGTTCCATCCTTCCGGGTACCCATTTATACACCTGGGTGATGTTTACTCTTTTATTGTATATAACAAGCTACATGCGATGACTCCGTGTCCATTAGCATTATATATGCAGCAATTGTCTCCTGGGCCTTATTATGAATTTGCCGGCGAAAAAAATAAAATTCTAGGTTTTTAACATTGTGTTTTGCTTTCAAACATAATTATGTTTCGGTTTGCTCGATCTTGTATTTGTGGGTGTATATTGTTATCGTTTTCCGTGTGCAATCCTATACTGTACGAGTGTATCCTTGTCGTTTCGTGTTATATACATGCACCTCGAGTCACTTAGGTTTTATTATAACTGTATTTATTTGCGGCTGAACAAGTTCACTTTGTTGGTATTTTCGTATTTTGATGTGTGATTTTATATTAGATGGTGTTTGAAGGGAGCTCAAGTGGAAGCTCCATGATGTATTTATGTGCAGAACTTTAGAGCGATGTGCATATAATTAGCATTATAAATCCGGCTAAAATTTCATTATAAGTTAATACGTGCGCTAGAAAGTATATTGGTTTTAAAATATTATGGTTGTTTGTTCGCCTATAAGCAATTGTCCGTTTAGAAGTCAAAATGGCTGCAGCTCGCAAGTGACGTCACGATCGATAGCAATTGCGAACGATACTAAAAATCGGAGCAAAGTTCATCCTGTCATAACTTTTTTATTGCTCCACCGTTTTGACTCAGATTTTCGATCATGATTCTTCATATTCACTTCATTTTATAGCAAACATCACATTTCTGGGGTGGAATTCCCCTTTAATACGTGCGCTAGAAAGTATATTGGTTTTAAAATATTATGGTTGTTTGTTCGCCTATAAGCAATTGTCCGTTTACTCGCGTTTGTATTTCATTCTACAAGTTTTAGGGAGCATTTTCGCAATCTTGTACTAGGTGTATTAGCATTATGGGTTCTACTAGACTCCCATGGGTTTCATTATGAACTTGCTGGCGGCGGAAACAAGCACCACGCAATATTGTTGTTATACCATTGACAATGGGTGTAAAATATTTTTTTTACAATGCATTATGTAGAAATATGTGTGTTTATATATGTATATTGTTTTGTGAGAGCATGCCCTTAAAATTTGTTCGGCCAAAATCATAGTACGGTGTTTGATTATGAAGTTATTAACTGCCAAACTGGTGCCATGTTGTTATCCTCTAAATCCAACAAAATCATTTAGCTTTCAAACAACTCCTCATTATTTCATAACAAAAACGTGTTTACATTTCTTTCGCAAAGACAATACTAATGTTATGGTCATATATTAAGTTTGAAAAGTAGAGGAATCCATTAACTTTATCTTTACCATATGTTTAGTATAGAACAATAATATACTTGACTACGCAGACAATGTAAAGAACACATTTTAAAGGAAGACAAATTGGTGCACCCGACGTATATTGTATTTTGTGTGAATATTAAAAAAGTCAGTAGACTTGTAAATGTTAAAAACATGTTTTTGTTTTACTTGTGCTATCCTTGATTATAATTGTATTCTCCAATCTTTACGAAAAATATGTTGATATTAATTAGTGTTTTATGGCTTCTGTGTGTATTACAAAAATAAGCACTGTATCCTTACTTTTAGAAAACAGTCAATCACTCGACACTTTGCAGTTAAATTAAGCTTGAAAACAAAAATTGAAAACATAATAGGAAAAATACCACCACTAATTAGAAGAAGAAGAAGAAGAAGAAGAAGAAGAAGAAGAAGAAGAAGAAGAAGAAGAAGAAGAAGAAGAAGAAGAAGAAGAAGAAGAAGAAGAAGAAGAAGAAGAAGAAGAAGAAGAAGAAGAAGAAGAAGAAGAAGAAGAAGAAGAAGAAGAAGAAGAAGAAGAAGAAGAAGAAGAAGAAGAAGAAGAAGAAGAAGAAGAAGAAGAAAAAGAAATGGAAGAAGAAGAAGAAGAAGAAGAAGAAGAAGAAGAAGAAGAAGAAGAAGAAGAAAAAGAAATGAAAAAGAAATGAAAAAGAAATGAAAAAGAAATGAAAAAGAAATGAAAAAGAAATGAAAAAGAAATGAAAAAGAAATGAAAAAGAAATGAAAAAGAAATGAAAAAGAAATGAAAAAGAAATGAAAAAGAAATGAAAAAGAAAGGAAGAAGAAGAAGAAAAAGGAAGAATAATAAGCGGTAGGAATAATATTGTAAGTGTTTGCAGGTGTGTGTAGACCCGCCGGCTGAGTTATGACATGGTGGTATTAGCGCGACAGGCCACAGCGTGATGGATGCCCGCAACCGATTCGTAGAGTCGTATTACGGGGTGTCTTCTTTCCATGGCTTGTTTTACGATCTCCGTTAGATAACTGCTTTGTTCAAAGCACCGATCTTCTCTCGATCCCCTCTTCCTCCCTTTTCCATTTTTTAGACCCTCATTCTCTTTCGTGCCATCCTCCTTCTCCTTCACCCCTTGGGCATACGGATACATTTTTGTTTGGGGAGGGGAGGTGTGGGGGGGGGGGGGGGGTGTTCAAGGTTTTTGTCCGAATATTACAGTTCTCGTTTTTCACCCATGACAAGCAAAAAGGGGTCTTTACAACTTTGATGCCTGGAAATGATATGATTTTGATGATTGAGTCTGAAAATGACACGACTTTGCCCGAATATGAGACGATTTTGCCTAGAAAAAAACAACCCATAACTTGCCCTAAAATGACAGGATTTTCTCAGAATGTGACATAAAAATTGCCCGAAAATGACGTATTGTTTGCTCGAATATGACATGGTTTGGCCAGAATGTGAGTCGTGTTTGCCCTAATATGGCCAAAACTCTTGGGGGCTGCAGCTCCCTATAGCCCCCCCTCCCCCCCCCCCCCCCCCCCCGCCTCGAACGCGTATGACTTCACCTCCTCTTCCTCCTCGTATTCTACAGTATTCTTTCTTTCTCCTCCTCATTTTACTTAAAGGGTACCCGGTACCACCAACCAAAAATAATATTCTTATAAACGAAAGGTAACATCTTTAGTCGTCCATTCCATCAACAAGTTCAGAAAAATATCTTTCCAGAAAAAAAAATTATAATTGGAAAACGCATCACCATACTACAACATATGTATATGGGTCTGCATGTACGAAGACTACCTTTGTCCAGAGCGAACGAATCGTCCGGGATTCTATTGTCTCCAAACGTACGCGTGAATAGAATTGGCGCACTCGCAAAATTTGGCGAGTACGGAACCAGGAAATAATAGTGGTTCCGTAAATGTTGGTAATGAATTGCATTTTTTTATGAATTACACAACCCTTTGCAAAATGTTGCAAAATCTATTTGATATCACAAAACGGTACCAAAACTTATAATAATGTGTTGTTCTTTACCCGGTGGTCCCCTTTAACTTACCAATCTACCCCCTTCCAGTTATTTGCCAACGCCTCATCTCCAAGCCTCTTTCCCCCACTCTTTTCTTTGCCCTAAATTCCTCACACGTACGGAGCATCTCCGATCGATATTGAGATGGTCCGCAGTCCAATGCTAATTTCAAAGACGAGAGTCACTTTCAGCGGATTTTGTTCGTAATAAGTGGTTGACTTTTCGACTGTCAATGAATCACCATGATGGCATGCTAGCGGCAGTTTGCACTGCATGATATACGAGAATTTTAAGCGCATTATTGCGTACAAAGCATTCGTGTATTAAAACTGTCGTGATAAATGTCCAGAATTATATAAGGCGACTTAATGTGTCTTGTATTAATTGGTCCTTCTTTCCCTTAGCACATTTACTTCTTCTCATTGATTTAGAAAATAATAGAAGACACCATATTCCATTCCAATCTGCCGATGTGATTTTGTCTATACTTTTATCATCCCTAAATTCCCGAATCTCTATGCTGTCATGTTTAACCCACCATAGTTTCCACCATCTTTTGCTTTTGCCTTGCTTTCTTCACGCGTGTACTGAGCATCAAGGATCGATATCTGACCGGTCCGCAGTCCAGCGTTAACAGGGGAAGAGAGTCATTTCCAGCAGAATGTTAGCCATTATAATGTATATAAGTGCTTGAGTCTTTGGTTGACACTGACTTACACGAAAAGCAGAGATTCGAATAAAAAGCAAACTGTGAATATTTCACATGCATAGTATTTAAAAGTATATTAATTACTTTATTTTTACTGACAATTTATATTATAGATGCTTCGCCAGAAAGAACAATTTAAAAACCATAATCATGTTTGATTTCCCACGGTAAAATTCAGACCAGAGCAAACAAATTTTTTTTAAAGGACAAATAACAAGAAGACAACGATATGCATGCATAACATAAACGGCACGGTGAACATACTGAAATAAGTGAAAAGAAAATGGGGAAAAGAAGAAAACATATTTTCTTTGTATTAATTTGAAAGCTGGTGTGATAACCAAGGATGTATTAGAAAGTATCTCCTCAGGATAACTCATTTGGATAACTAACGAATAATGTAATGATTAAGTGTGTAGGTCGTACGATAGAGCACAGGGATGAGGTCATGGGGAGCCGGGGAGTAAAATGCACGCAGTGATGCGCGTGATCATCTTCCCGCCCGCCAGTTCGAGCACGAAATCGTACTCGCTCGTCCGTCAAATCACGCAGTCTTCCGGACGGTTCTACTATACAGGGTGGCCCAGAAATAACGGAACGGGGCACTTCCCAAAATAAAGTTACAAAATGACTGGGTCCATCGGATAGTGTGTCTTTTCAAATGAAAATTGATACCAAGAACATTACTTTTGGTCGTGTAGCTTTTGTTTTAGAGCGCTGTGAGTGACACCATGTCAGGGTTCATTTTTCCTCAATTTTGACTGCCCGACTGGCTAAAGAATGACCCGAACGTCTTGTCATAGAATAACGGTGCGCTCAAGATGCGGACACCTTTGTTAATGTGCATTCGACTGAATAACCAAAGCGCCGTAATTCTATGACGAGCCGTTCGGGTCATTCTTTAGCCAATAGATCAGTCAAAATTGAAAAAAATGAACCCTGACATGGTGTCACTCACAGCGCTCTAAAACAAAAACTACACGACCAAAATTAAAGTTCTTGGTATCAATTTTCATTTGAAAAGACACACTATCCGATGGACCCAGTCATTTCGTTACTTTATTTTGGGAAGTGCCCCGTTCCGTTATTTCTGGGCCACCCTGTATAGAAGCACTGCATTCTTGCATTGCTTTCCTTTCAGCGCGGGATTTAGAACATGAATATTATTATAATGTTTTTCTGAATGAAGATGGAAAAGAAAGCATCATCATAACGAATAAAGATTCCGTAGTAATAGTAAATACTCTATTTTAAACATTGTCAAATGTTGAACCAAGAAGAGCCTATTGACATAAATAATCGAAATGGTTAAAGGGACTTAGTAACATTGTCCAAATCCTCAAAATAAAATTGTAATTCTAGCGGTTCCTTTATACCTTGTTGTATTCGTATTAACAATAAAATCATGGGACAGCTTTCGGTTTTTCAAATTTCCCTTTCATTACAAAGATATGTATGATTGAAGTATTTAGATAAGAAAATCTCCGGGCGAGATTTTCATCCCTGTACAAAGTGAATGCAGTGAGTTGGTGAATATCACCCAATATCACTTTGCATTTTCGCTCATTACTTGGCCATACATTGTCCATTTGACCTGAAATTTTCACACAATACCCTGAGGACATATGAGATAACAACAGTATACATTGCATCAACCATTCATCAGTTTTTGCACATCTCAACAAAGTTACTAGATCCCTTTAACACGAATTTGCCATTACCATTATTATTTTGTTACGTTCTGTATTATTCTTATAGTCGCTGTCTCCTTCATATACCTGGTATAATAACCTTGCAATAATTAGGTTTATTATATTGTAATTCCTATAACCTTATTATCTATAATATTATCATCTCATAAAAGTCGCAATACACTAATTTTGTTGTATTGTTTATGTTTTGCTTTACTGCCAAGGATACATAATGTACTAAGACGCTCGGTTAAATAAATTATTATAACATTGTATTAAAAAAAAACACATTAAATTCCGACTTACATAACCTATGAGTAGTACACTACATTTCGATGGTATGCTTTCATTCCAAGGATTAATTGTATCCTCGATCCCATTAGGGTTACAAATCCTGAGATCCACACGCACTTTTCACAGATTGATCGATTCACTTTCTCCCAGCATGCCAAGCGTGTCTGAAAGGCCTTTTATCGAAATTAAATCTGCAAACAAGACTATGTAGTGCACCCTGGCTCCGAACAGAATTGATCAAACAATGAACAGGCAAAGTGGCTGGCTATGTGGCTCTGGCGCACATCAGTAAAAAGCATTATTATCATATTTATATTCATGCTTATTATTGTTTTGCAATGCATGTTTGATGCTCATGAAATTGATGTGAAAGAACATTAAATTGAAATGAATTGAATGTGTATACATCTATTACATAATACAGGTATAATTTATACATAATTTCCGAGCTTATTGCTACTTTTTGTATAAGTAATAACTGAAGATATAGTTAGCATCGCCTCTCGTATTCTTTTCAACTAAATAATTATATACTACTAGTATTTAAAATAACTTTTTTTTAACACATTGGACTGTTTTGGCTATTACAAATTCAGGGCCTGATTGTACCATAATGACTATATTTTACAATTGACCCAACATGAATGCAATACATGTACATTGGATCACTTAATATGTACATTCACAGCTGCATCCATTATTTGGAACATAAGACGTACAGAAGCTGGAAGAAAGTTCCAAAGACATGTAGCCTGTGCTAGGAGTGTAAGAAAGAAAGAAGTGGAGAAATTCAATAAAACTATGAACAAAAATCTAAAGTCATATTTGTGTTGGCTTGGATTGGCAGACACAAGTACAGCGTACAACGTACAGCTACAATTTCAATTGTCTATAATGCAGGTTGACGTACAAAGCCCCCCAAATATAAATTGATGCCCCTGGCAAAAGTGACAATCATATACTACTACTAGTCAATCCGTCCGCATGGAAGCATCATCGGCGTAACAAGGGGGAGCTAACAGGGGGGGGGGGGGGTGTTTCACAAAGATCCTAAGTTAAACTTAACTCTAAGTTGGACTTAAAAAGTATGGTAAGCCATTTGTAGTCTTGGAATAAAATATAATCCAAATTTAAAAATGCAAGTATTTTGAGACTTTTCATAAATGATACATCAAGAACATGAAATCTCTTTGATAATAGTAAATATAAATGATTTGAATCAATATTTCATGCCTTTCAAAATAACTTTTACAAAAATGTTTCAAAGAAACTAATGGCTTACCATAATATTAAAGTCCAACTTAGAGTTAAGTTCAGCTTAGGATCTTTGTGAAACACCCCCCAGGCGGTCAAAGAGAGGGAGTGAAGGATTTATATGATGGGCGCAGCTTATGTCTGAAATTAATCAAAAATAAGGTATAGTTTATATTTATTTATTCACCCCTACAAATTAATACAGAGGAGGGAATTTGATGAGGGGCGCAACAAAATTGTGGGGGCACCCCACATTATCCCCGCCCCTAACCCCCAGACGGAGGACTTGACGCAGTGTATTTTACGATCCGTGCTGATTTCAGATCCTTGATTTATGAATTCTCGACTCCGCGCATATCGGAATATAAAGTGGTACGCACGTCAGTGTATGTACCCGCGTCCACACAGCACGTTAGATTCGAGGGATCATTCTGCAAGTCGGATTCTTCCACATCGATTTGGTTATGTTGACGCTCGATTGCATAATGATTATTTCCCAACGTTAATGTAAAAAGATTTAATTGAATCGATGAATTATGTAATTTCGCGTTAAAATCATAATAAAAAAGACAAACAATAAGATCAGAATATAGTGGTATATAATTATACGCACGTCACTGTAGGTGCTCGTATCGACACTGTACTCTAGATTCGAAGTATATTCTGCAAGTCAGAATGTTCAACAGCGACATCGTAATGTTGATGCTCGATGTGAATGCATGCAATTTACCTACGTAAATTAAATTGCCTATCAAAATTACGATAAAACACAACAAATTTAGGATCATTGCCTTCCTTTGTTGCCACCTAATACATGATCGATAATAATCAAAATGAAACCTACTTATTTACATTTTGGACACACAATTACATGCATATTTCGGAAGTTTGGTGAAGACCTAAAATGTTTAATAAATTTCAGAACAATATTCAGAGTGTGCCAGTTAAGAAACCGTGGTAAATTTTGGATTAACAAATCCACTCATCATTATAATCTATACATTGTTTACATTATTACGAATCTGCAGAAACGAAACGTATTAAATATTTTACATAACTGTGGATCAGTGAGCTCCATAGTAAACAGTGAGCTCCATAGTAAAACAAGCGGTGTTTGAAATATCGAACTTACCCCTATATAATGATGTATATATGATTTGAACAATATTATTTGTAGACCGACTTTTCTCCCTAACCTGCCCCTGAACTCCGCGTTTAGTTAGGACGCCGTACATGGATGCAACAGGGCAGTATATTGGTATTATGACATCGCATCTTTTCGCCTCGGGCGTGAGCTGACTCAGAGCTTGCCTGAATTTTGATTACTGGCGGTCTCTTTAATTAGATCCAGACTGTCATAACACGGGTACAGTACGAGCATCGATATAGTTTTTGTTTTCTTTATTTCGATGGGTACAATATATGATGAACGAATGTAGGTATACGAGCAATATGGATGTGCGTTTTTGCTTTTTGTATAACTTTTTCGTTTTTTAATATTTACGAATTTGCTAATAAGTGCTTAAAGTGACACAGGTAAAGTGTCTAACTCCACGAAAAATGCTTGGAGCTTCCTCGTTTCTCTTCTGCCGTGTTGTTTAGCTTATGAAATAATTATCATTGAAAATCATTATTTCAAAAGCGTTAGCTAACGGTATTGATAAAAAGTACAATTGACGTCGCTGAATACGTCCTGCCAGCGCGCGTGAGAAATTCCATGAATTCCGTACCGTATGTAGCTGTAAACAATGGTGCGGATATCGTCAAGATCAAACGGATGATTATCACTGCAACAAATCTACAACAGACCATCAGTATTTGGTGATAAAATATGAACTCAATATTCGTCTTTTCACTAGGTAAACAGTGTTCGTTTTCTTTCAAACTTTCACAAATCTTTCAATTCTATTTTACAATGATATTGATATAGGATTGAAGTCTCAAATGTCAGTTTGTGCAATATCTGACACTTTACACGGATCACTTTAATTACAAAAGTAAGTACCACACAAGAAAAGCCTCCATTTATGTTATATATTTGAATGTAGGCATAATGTAGCCTACTACTTTATTCAGTGTAGATTATAAATACTCGATAGAATGTATTTATTTTAACGAAGTTCGTTGTTCGTATAAGCTGTTAATGGATATTTCTCAACATTTCTTAAACGCGACGTATACCACTTTAAACATCAATATCCCGAAGAGAGGACAAAGCATCAGCCAATCATGATTGTATTCTGCTGAATAGGCTGAAGTGAATCCATAAGCTTCTTCAGCAGCAAACCAATCTCCGAGGGTTCATTTCGAACTAAGTAGATATCATAATTATTTGGGTAAATTCTGGCAAAATCTTGTAATTTTCGTACAAAATAAATACAAAAATATTATAATTTGGGGGCAGCCGAGTGGTAAGAACCGTGCACTTAATTGAGAAACCAGGGGATGTTTCACTTAACACTAACATCGATTTTAGCAACTTTAGATTACTAAAAATTGATCGTAAAACCGATGTTAGTGTTTAGTGAAACACCCTTCTGATCGTTCAATTTGCTTCGAAAATTAATAATCCTTTCAAGTTTACCTGTACAATTATGTGAAATCAAGTGAGGAATGAACTTAGCTGAATTACCTGGCGCCATTAAGTAATGATGTCAACTGCTCCATAATATTCATATTTGACATAAACGTTATACAACACTAACGGCCAAATCGGCAAGTAACATTCATATTTTCAAGATTATGCTTTGAAAGAAATTAACTTGAGCGATTGTCTTCTTGTTTTTTCTATATATAATTTAGGTACGATGATTTTATGATTTCTATCTTAAAGTATGATGATGAATATACATCTCAGTTTTATTAAAGCTTGCCTTCATTTGGAGGAAATTAAATTTCATTTTTAAATCTGAAGGTCTATACTTCATGTCTTCCACAGAGGCCCTAATAACCGCTCGTCATGTCAAACTGAAAATAATTAACATTTTGAGTCGCCCATTCTTTGTGGTCGAGATTGAGTAGGCGCCCTATACCCAAATTAAAAATCACTCAATCTACCAAACTCTTCCATCATTCCAACGCACATTTACAGCTCTCCGCTGCATTATCTCGCTGTCCTTCTAAATTGGTTTGTCATATTCCTCTCATAAAATTTATGGGGAGGGAGAAAAAAAGGGGGGAAAATCCATAATTTGCCGCACGCTCGCAAGCGGGGAATTCTCCGGGCTTCCCTCGCCCCAACTTCCGGCCAGAGAATCGGCGAAACCCCGCACGTGCATCCGGTGTAGAGGTGTGCACGCGCGTTTGAGATTGAGGGCGCGCGATTTGACTTTATACGGAATAATTGAAGACAATACTCGGTCAGCTCCGCCGTTAGGCCGAAGGTAATAAAGGGAAAAATTGGCCCAAATTAAGAGAGATGGGGGAGTAAATTGGAATACAATGCACGTGGGGTGGAAGATAATGGGCGCTGTTTACCGTGCGAGTGCGCTTTTGCCAATTTTTTGTCATTATTTTACGCTCTAATACAGCGAACAATGGTATGATTCATTCATTCGGCGTTGCACGTGCGACTTATTACTTATGACTTATTGCATCGCGTGCACACGTGCATCTAGGGAGAAAATAGCCTACTCTACCCATAGATTAAATCAAGATAATCATATAGATTTCATATAAAGGCTCCGTGGTCCTTTTAGTTTCATTAAATATCAATTTCAATTTTGCTTATAAGAATTTTGTATGAGACATTATTTTAGATAAGATATAGACTATTATCTCTGTTGTGCCTATTTATGTTCTTATTTCATCATTATACTTTCAATGTTATTAGATGGCCGGACCTAGAACCAAAATGTTACTGGCCTATTTGGTGTATACATTTTGTTTTACATTTTGGAGGCACATAAATGTCAAATATTGTTAAGAAAACAGTATTCACACTTCATTAGACTTCTCACCAGGATAACGCAAAATTAGTAAAACATCATGAACACAATAACTGAGTTAAATACAATTTTTCTCTCCTTCCCATTAATTTTGTGTAGAAAAGACGTTAAAACAACATGGAAGAAACTAATGAGAGAAAGAAATTAAATCAATGAAAGTAAGCAGAGGACCGACTTAAATATTTAATGTGGTCCAATATGAACATTTACCAACATGTTTCTTTAAACCTTGAATAAAAGGGGAAGCTTGAGGCAGAAAAAAAAATCCTTTTTTTTTTTCCTTTTCTTTTTTGACATTCGAAAGCATTAACGGGCTTTAAATGTGAAAGGTCAAAGTCTTTAAAGTCGTACAAAATGACATAAACCATAATTATTTCGTTTTTGTTTACTTTTCTTTAAAAGCCCTTTGCCGACAACGTTCTTTTGTTTGCAGAATCAGTGGTTCGGTTTAAATAAACGAGCGCTATAAATCCAATCTGAAAATGCAAATAATTATAATGAAAGTGTGTGATCAATAAAAAACTTGGGTCACGTGACCATAGCGGACCAATCAGGCTGGCATTTTACCGCCAACTAATGAAGTGGATTTTAGCCTTCGGACGCGAAACTTCCGGTACAAATGCGTGTATGCGGCCGCGGTAAATTAGTCCAATATAGATTTAAAGTCCGCGTGCAGCGTGCTCGTATGAGAGATGGTCGAATCAAATCAGCAATTAAACTCGCAAATATTTGAGCGAGGGATGATTATACCGATGAAAGTGGTGAAAGTGGTCGAAGGGGGGGGGGGGGGGGGTGGAGTGGTGGGTATCCAGGGTGAGCTTTCTAGGTCCATTAAGATCCTATATCA